>OY754494.1:9299126-9386626 GCA_963575735.1 Amblyjoppa fuscipennis | reverse complement strand
CGGGATTTGTCCGGGTAACGTTATCATGACACCGGGCGGAGCTATAGACACTTCGGTACCGCCGCCGAATTTGTGCAGGAGGGGGGTGCGATCAAACAATGCCGTCGAGATCGGGAATTCGAACTTTGAGGGAAAAAATCCACCGCCTTTGCCGAGCGGCCCGCCGCCCGATTCGTCGCCACCTCCGCCTCCGCCACCCCCCGAATAGATTTTCATTTTATTTCTTTTCCGTGAGATATTCTAAAGATCATCGTTGAAAGATTTTTGAAAAGTATTAACTTTCGAGACGAATTTTGTTGATGGACTTTACGAACGGCGAAGCAGCAGGCATACCCGAGATATCTTTTCGTATGTGCACTTTCGAAGAGTCGTCCGAGCGATTGCATTGATTTTTAAAGCGAAAGGAAAAAACAAACAAAAAAAACGTACGAGTGGATGGAAAGTTAAATGTTAATTGACCAATCGATGCACTCGTGAGGGCGACACTCGCGTAGAAATTTATCCTTTCCGTCGTCGAATTTGTTGAATGCGTAGACACACACACACACACACACACACACACACACACACACACACACACACACATATATATATATATATATATATATATATATATATATATATATATATATATATATATATATATATATATATATACACACAACGTAGATAACGCATGGGCATCGTACGAAACTTTTATTTTCTATAAAGCGAGCACAGTTTTTTTTTTTAAATACTATAAGCATGTTTTTTTATGGTATAAAAAAATGGAAGTAGGGTCAAGCGAACAAATGAAACGAGCGGCTATGTATAATTCCCTGAGTTCAGGTTCGATCATTGACTGCCTTGGCTGGAGAAGGACTACTGTTGAGTAATCAACGTGTGTATAAAAAAAAAAAAAAAAAAACCGAGCGATCCGGATCGCCAGAACAAAGAAGCGTGACGTGAAAGGCGTATAAAAAATAAACAAAAAAAAAGGTAATTCAATAACTGAATTTAAAAATCTGTTAGAATTGTGTTTAGAACGCAATATTATTTGTAATGTTACTCCGATCGCCATTATAACGATCTTATCATGTAAAACTACGAAGCATACACACAGAGACCTGGGAGTCTTTTAATTATTAATTTTTATATTCAATGCAATGAGTGAGAGTGCGAGCGTGGTAAGCGGGGAGGGATGGGGGGGAGAAATGCGGTGTTTGATGTCTATCGCTTCGTATATACGATATAATGAATATTGTGTATATACATATATTGACATTTTTCGTACCCATCACTTGTTATGGCTCATTATCATCGTCGTGGTATTTCACCGTCGTGAATATTGTTATTGCTCTTTATTGCATCGTTTTTTTTCTTCTTCAATCGATCATTATTAACGACAATCGATCTTGCCCTCCGCGCGTGATTGTCTCTTTTTTACGTTGAACATTTATAGACGGAAGTTAAACTTCTGTTTGTAAGAAATTTTTGTTAATTTGTTAATTTTTTTTTTTTTTTTTTTTTTCGTATCGACGAGGGCTTCGCGTACTTTTGACAGAAAATATATAATCCAAGTGACGATTATCGGATTATATATTGCTCAAGAAAATTCTCGTTGAAATCTTTCTGAGTTTGAACGGCATTGCATAAGTGACGTAATTGTGAATTACAGATAATTATTTGTTCAAGTGTAATATCTATTAAGCGCGTTTGTTCGCGTGTGTGTGTGTGTGTGTGTGGGTGCGAGAGTGCGCGTGTGCGTGACGAAAAAAATGCTAAGGCAGTTGGGAACAAAAGGCGAGAGTATCGTATATGACGAATAGATATAAATTGATATAACGAAGTTGAAACGTGAAGAAATATATATCCATATATTCGCGGGCAGTGTTTCGAAAGACAAAATAATTGCTAAGGTGTCTCAAAAGTGAGAGGTGAAACAGGGTGGTAGCTTTTGTACTGCGAATTTGATTAGGGGAGGAGATTGGGATCGACGCGATGGTAAAAGTGAGACAAATTGAACGATCGAAAGCAAAAGCTTTGATATGTAACGCGATTAAACCATACGCATTAAAGAAAAAAAAAAAGCAAAAAAACAAACAAACAAAGAAACAAAAACACAGAGAAGACACTCTCATTGTATACTTGGCAATGTGCAAAAGTACGAATTCTACGATCATCGAGGAAGAAGAGAACATAAAGAAAAAAAAAAAATTCGTAAGATAAAAAAGCAAATAAACGTTCTGTGGAAACGAAAAATACCTTAGTAATTATTTTGTCTCTTTAACTCATCCATTTATACTTACGGTAGATTGTAATTACATTTAATCTTATATTTACTAGCTGTAATCGTGGGATGCATGTCGATGATGCATTTACAAAAAAAAAAAAAAAACCATTTATTTGCTACTAACCGCTATCTTTGGGTTACGACACAATGTCTGTTAGGGCCAAAATCCATACTTCGCCATTCATTGTTAATGTACGCCGTTTCATTTGATCGCTTGGTGAAGGTCTTTTTAATTTTTTTTTTTTTCCGTTTCACTGCTTGTAATTAGGGAAAAGTATAAGAATGCTTTATTTCTCGCACGATTATGCATGCATTTGGCTTGGATGGAGGGTTTTTTTTTCTTTTTTTTTTTTTCTTTACGAAGGCTGGCAGGTATATTTTACAAAGGAACCAAAATGGCGCGGCCGAGTGGGTCAATTCAAGGTCGATGGAAAATCTGAGGCTTAAATTAAACGATGGCGCTGACAGGCAGGTTTCGGTGTCGCCGTTACGAAATCTGAAGCTGACACTGCCAAAAAATACCCGTCAGCCTTTGTATTGAACTCTTCACAATCACTGTCGATTATCGTTTTAATATGTACATAGCGGAAAGTCGGCGAGGAAAGAAGAGCGTTCGTGGACACGAATCCAGCTTTGAATTCTTCTGTTTCAGGAAAAGCACTCGTCGTCGAGTCATCACAAGAGTTCCAGCAAATTGACACAAGCACAGCAGCAGCAGCTTCTATTGCAACAGCAGCAGACCCTGCAGCAGCAGCAACAGCACTCTCACGCAACGTAGTACGTAATCGGGAGCGACGTAAGAAAAAAAAAAAAACATTAAAGTTTAGTAAAAATTTATAAATAGTCCAATCGAGAAGTCGGGACATAGAGAGGGAGAGCGATTATATATATATATATATATATATATATATATATATATATATATATAACGCAATGCATTTATCGCGTTTCGACAAATAATCTGCAAATATTTTCCGCGGCGATTTTGTCTTTCGTTCCGTCATTTTCTCCTCTCAAGATAATCTCGTAACTCTCTCGTGTATAACGTAAAAGCAAATTGTAACGGAAAAAAGTAGCCACACGGTTGAAGATTAAGGTGAAACCCCGTGCCAGTTTTACATGACGATCGTCTTTTTTCTGTTTAGTTATGTTTTCTCTTTTGTTATCGATCAATATATAATTATAATAGATTAATGAATTATTGAAACGAAAAAAAAAAAAACAAAAAAAAAATCACAATTCTCGCCTCGTTCGATGACGAGATATATATGATTAGAAGAAGAAAGGATGTTAGATAGAGAGACGCAAGCTGGCGCCTTACGTAATCTACACCTCTTCTCCGTTTAGATAAAATTAACGCAAAAACGTAAAAAAAAAATAATAATAATAAAAAAAATTACACAAAAAAAAAACAAACACAAATAACGCGATAATTTCGGTTGCAATTAAAGAAACAAAGTTAAACGATTATATTAACGAGAATATTCTTACTCAGGTGAAAAAAAAAATATATATATATATATAGATTTCGCGCCGTAACGTATAAGTGCGAGTTTAATGCCCCCCCCCCCCGAATTCCCTCGATTTTTCATCGATACCACATAACACTTGTTCATTTTTTCTCGTGTGAGGGAAATATTTATTCATCCATCTTATCTGCCCCCCCCCCCGTTTCCGTTCTGTAAATAGTCATCCGTGACGTAAAGAAAACAACACATTTTTCGCGTCTCACACCACGCCCCTTTCTTAAACAATAATTACACTATGACATAGCGACTAACCAATTATACTATCGCCACTTAGTATAATTGAAATTATCGATAAACCATGATTATTAATTATTGAACTATAATTATTGGATAATTAATTGACTAATTAATTATTATCATTGATTGATTATCATCAGACTGTAAATAAAATTATTTTGTATGCCAAAATAAACCAAATGGATGAGACTCTGCGCAGGATGGGGTGAAAGATTGAAAAAAAAAAAAAAAAACTTAACGAAGTTTAACGCACATGACTCGTTCGACGTTGCTTTTATACAGAAAAAGAAAGAAAAAAAAAACAAATAACTCAACATTGGTGTAATTGGTTGTACGTAAAAGCCAAAAAAAAACAAAAAAAAAAGCAAAATTTAGTGTTGTCCTCGTGAATCGATTGTGATCGACTGATCAATCGAGTTTGTAGTCTTAAGAAAAGAAAAAAAAAACACAGCTAAGGACAATGCATATCGCGAGAAATTTGTTGTTGCGAGGGCGAATTTGCTTCAGCGTTAAGCTTTTTAGTTAGACTATAAAAAAAAAAAAAATTTAAGAAATAAAAAATAACAAAAGCTGACGAGTAAGAGAAGGAAGAAGAGTGAACTATTTTGGAGGACGCACCGGAGAGCTCACCGCTACGCCGATGAGAGAAGACAAACACAAAAAGACTTTAGAAATTAATGAACGTTGTTATCGCCGAAGAGTGGAAAGGAGGAAGTAGCGAGGAGTCTGTAAAATAAAGGGTGGAAAAAAAAAAGGAATGTCATTCTCTGTTATTTACAATCCCGTCGCATCTCAATGTTAATTTCAATTCTGATTTGAATTTTATTGTTACTATATATACGGGACGCTCGTTCGTTTATTCCCAAGTAGCAAAAAGACATCTGGTACGAAAAAGTCATCCGAATGGATTACTTATGTCCGTGCGAATGGTAACTATAAGGCATCCTATGTCCAAAAGTTAACTTTTGGACGTAGGATAGCTTAAAGTTACCATTCGGGCGGACATAAGTAACCCATTCGGATTACTTTTTCGTATCAGATGTCTTTTTGCTACTTGGGTTCCGGCATAAGAAATCGAACTTCCGGTTTACTCGACAGGCTCCTAATCGCTTCTGCGAGGACAAGTGACGAAATTTACTCAACGACAAAAATGAATGACCATTATTTTATAAATTTGTGATCGTTAATTAAAAATTATTAATCAACAATTTTGTATGAATCCCGTCGAATTAGTAACTGCAATCACAGGTCGTACGGAGAGGGATTTGACAAACCGTTGCCGCAGGTCACGTGCCGTGTGCGGGCCGGACGGGCACGTGTCTTGCGCCTCACGATCACTTGTTTACGTTACTTAATCCAATTTGTGCCTCAAACATTCTTTAATCCTTTGTGTTGATGTGTCCTATCATATCCTTGATCTATGAAAATATCTGCGTGACATGAAATTTCATCTTTTCCAAGTCTCTATCAATGCATAGCTTCAGGAGGAGGAAAAAATTGTTAACTCGCAGAATTTTATTCTCCAAGTGAACTTTCCCGAGAAAAGTTTGTGCGATGCGAAACACAGCCTGGATAGAAGAACGTGCCGTCAAACGGGTATCGTACCATTGGTACCGCCACTGTTCCGTCGCCGTGTCGGCATTTTTCTATCTGGGATAGCTGTTACAACTTGATGGAATTTAGTCTCGTGCCGATATCTTCAGTGGTCATGATGTCTCCTGCATCAGTTCATTCATAAGAATCATAACTAATCAGTTATCGCTATGCGAGCGAAGATCGCAAGTCATCAGGTGTAAGCATAAACGGTCCGTAACGGTTTTCCGGTTACTTCGTAAAGTTTTCAAACAATTAGCGTCCAACTTCGACAAACACGCATTGAAAAAACAGTAAGAACCGATGATTGTTATACATCCGGTGCATAACGCGAAGTGTCGCTTGTTTCTTTAGTAAAGTGTTCGCGGCCGCGAGTGTGCAATTTCATTATTATCATTCCAATTTACAGAAAGTAAGTTTATAATTAATAAAAATCTGCATCCAGGTAAATTGCACGGTCTTCACGTAAATGTGTGTGCATCTAACATTTTTCTCGAACAATTTTATCGATTTCGATGTTGATTCAAGTTCAAACGTTGACTCAATTCGGTCAGAGAGGTGAAATTAACCGTCGAAGCGATTAAAGTTTCAAAACAACATGGATTCAGGCATCGCAGGCTCGGCGATGGTGGCGTCCAACGGAAATTTTAGCGAATCGTCGAACTTGTGAGTAACCAGTTAAACTTTACAGCTTCGAAAATTGCATAGATGAAAAAAAATAATTCGGAACGAAACTCGCGGTGGTTTGAGGATCCGCATTGCGCTAAATAAGTATTAAGGCTTGTCCGTACGTTTTTTTTTTCTTCTTTTTTTGTTTCTTTTATTTATGAGATGTCAGCTTCGGTAACAGGAATAATTGTTGTCTTGTACAAATCTACGCGATACTGCTCGCGTTTGAAGCTATTCTCGGCCACAAATCGGCGCACTCCTTTGCGACGGGTCCCGTTATCGCGGATCCTTTCATCTCACCCTTGTTGTTGACGATGACGCCGGCGTTGTCTTCGAAGTATATGAAAACACCGTCCTTCCTCCGAAAAGGTTTACGCTGCCGGATAACCACCGCCGGCATAACTGTAAAGAGAAATACGAAATCGTCGGTCAAGTCAATTCCGACGGTATACGAGTACGCGCTACGGGAGTACAGGAAATATTTGCGCGCACCCTTTTTCCTGAGTTCGGGCTTTCCTTTCTTCACCGTTGCAACGATCATGTCGCCGGATCCGGCGGCCGGCAGACGGTTAAGGCGTCCCTTGATTCCCTGTACGGCGATAACATACAGATTCTTCGCACCTGTTTAAAGAAAAAAAAGTTGCGTTTAAAAAAAAAAAACGGTAAGTACGAAGAAAGCAGTCGTGAATTTAAAAAAAAGTTATGCATTTAAAAACGTTGTACTAAAAAAAAAAACTTTTTTTCATCAAACATAAAGTTAACATGCGACTTGAGAGTCGAGTCTTTGGAGTCTCAACGGCTAGCAGGGCTGGTTTGTTGGTTAAGTTGATACGAAAGAAAATGTATTTATTTTATTTTTTCTCAAAAATGATTTTCACTCACCGGTGTTGTCGGCGCAATTTATGACGGCTCCAACTGGCAGACCCAGTGATATCCTGAACTTGGCTCCCGCCGATCCACCACGTCCTTAAAAAACAGAGAAGCAGAAAAAATAAAGGTTAAACGAATATTGTATCGTCCGGTTGAGCACAACACACACGACGTCGGGCGACTGATTCACTTCGCGGTCAATTATTTTCGGGCAAAGTTACGATTGTCGGAAAAATTTTTTCACCATCGTGTACATGATCAAAAGATCTTTGATACTTCGTCACTCGCGTTTACGGATGCTCGAAATTGGCACGGATTATGATGGATTTTTGTGGACGAACACGAACGACCTACCTCTCTTCGACATCTTGGCGTGTTTGAAAGAGGTTGAGAAGAGCGACGTTTGCGCAACACGATTCGCGCAGCACGCACGTCGGATGTTTTATTTTGGCCGCAGCGCACTTCCGCTTGTTCAAACGTAAATTTCACGTCTGGTTCAAAGTCGTTGAAGAGGAGATCAATTGACAATACGAAAGGAGTATTTTTTTATTCTCAAATTTGTTTTTTTTTTTCGATATGCTTGACCAAGCTTACGAGTCTTTGAATAAAGTGCGCGACGATATTCCGTTACAGACGAAACTTAAAGACGCTGTTTTCTCGTCCATCAAACTACTGGAGGTTGGACTCTGATAAATATAATTCTAATTCATTTAATTAATCAACTTGAGACCATCTGCACGCTCTCTATTTACGATGTTAAAGAGATCGATTGAGCTTGAACTTGAATCATTTCATCAATAACGTATCGACATCGTTGAGACCCTACAAGTTTATATAGTTTATTTTTTTAAATTAACTATCCTGAGTATATATATTTGAAAAAATTGACATCGAATTCTTAGGACGAAGATCCCTTGGCCTGTATGCATGACGCAGCGGCAATTTGCGGCGGAAATTATCGCGACATTCACGGTAAATCGAGAATTCTAATTTCATTCTAATAGAGTGCTGTAATTTATTTATGCCCCTCTCTCCGCCACGCGAGCAACCCGCACACTATACTACTATATATGGCTAGTTGATTCTCGTCTGTCCCTCGCGAAAACATTATTGAATCTCTGATAATTAGAGTTTCGTTTTTTGTGTTAAAAAAAACGGCAAAATGCCGGACGTTTTGTTGACCGACGCTATGGAAATGGAGCTTGGAGGTATTTTTAAGATATTCCTCTAATAAAACTCCAAATGCACTACCGGAGCAGACGTAACCTGAAAATTCGTAAAACTTCCGATTGATTTCTCGATTTGTGCCCTTATCCAGAGTTTTTGCTTGGAGATCAAATAATTTCTGAATTATCGTACGTTCGTTTGAGCTTTTCTTTTGTGTATAATGGTCAAATTTATCCTGCTATCTTATAAAAAGATCGTTTGATGAAAAGTTGTTTATCAATTGGTCAAATGTTTTTTTCGTTCCTTGTATTTTTATGCATGGGAAATAAAAATATTATCTCGATTTAAACAGATTCAATTAGAATTTGAATGAGGGCTTAACTTATCAGTCTTACCTTGCTACCGGCGAGTCACCTGAAATTCTCTAAAATCTGGTTCTCATATTTTTACCCATGCAAAAGAAAAATATATCTCAATCTAAACAGAATTGATTAGCATCCACATGCCAGCTTGAATGGTCCGTATTGCCCTGCAATCCGCAAGGTACCTAAAATTTCAGCTGCAAATGATTTTTGTTGCTTTATCGGTTCCTTATATTTTTATACATGTGAAAGAAAAATATATCTCGATTTAAACAGACTTCACTAGAATCAGAATGCTGGCCTGAATGGCCCTTGTGCCTAAAATTTCACCTGTGAATGATTTTTGTATCTCAGTAGCTTTATTGGATCTTCATACTTTAAAACATTCAAATGAAAAATATATCTCGATCTAAACAGATTCGATTACTATCCAAATGCCAGGTGCAATGGTCCGTCTTACCCTGCTATGCGTAAGGTACCTAAAATTTCAGCTGCAAATGATTTTTGTAGCTCAGCTTTGTGAGTTTTTCATATTTTTACACATGTGAAAGATAAATATATCTCGATCTAAAACAGATTCCACTAGAATCTGAATGCCGGCTTGAATAGTCCACTTTACCTGCTAGCAGCAAGGTACCTAAAATTTCAGCTGTGAATTATTTTTTGTTACTCAGTAGCGTTATTGGGTCCTTGTTTTTTACACATACGAAAGAAAAATATATCTCAATCTAAACAGATTCAATTAATCCCAAAATGCCAGCTGGAACGGTCCGTCTTACCCTGCTACCCGGGAGGTACCTAAAATTTCAGCTGTAAATGATTTTTGTAGCTCAGTTACTTTATCGGTTCCTTACATAGTTACGCGTGCGATCAATGCGAAAGACAAATATATCTCAATCTAAACAGATTCCACCAGAATCTGAAAGCCAGCTTGAATGCAGGTCTCTGTTATCTGCTACCGGCGAGGTACCTAAAATTTCAGCTGTGAATGATTTTTTTGTAGCTCAAGAACCATGGCCTCAAATGATTCACGTGTACCAGCCGCACGAGGTGGAACAGATATTACTACCGGACAACGCGAACACACTAGCCGTTCAAGCGTTTCTCCGTATGTGTGGCCTAAAGTACCAGATCGAGCCTCGCAAGAACGCCGAATACATGTCGCCCTCCGGTCGAGTACCGTTCATCAAATGCGGCGTATTCGTTCTCTCTGACTTCGAGAATATTGTAACGTTCGTCAGCAACAAAGGTTCAAACTTGTCGCACGATTTGACGGATCTCGAGAAAGGGGACATGAGAGCGTACATATCGTTGATAAACAATGGTCTCGTCAACGCCGAGCAATATATATGTTGGCTCGATCCACTGACCGTTAACGAAGTCACAAAGAAACGTCACGGCAGCGTTTATCCATGGCCGTTGAATCATATTATTAACTGGGAGAGAGAGCGTCAGGTTACCAAAAGACTCAAAGTATTGGGATGGGCTAACAAAACTCTCGAGGAAGTCTATGCCGAAGTTAAGATGTGCTGTACAGCGCTATCGGAGAGGCTCGATAAGAAACCATACTTCTATGGGGAAAAGTGAGTAGATTAGAGTTTCGAAAAAAAATTTTTATTTATTTGTATATAAAAAAAAAAAAACAGAAAACAAAAAACAAAGTAGAGCTGTAGAAGCGATCGATAGGGTTTGAAAGAGGAAGTTACTGCTTGTTGGAATCCCGAAATTATATTTAATAAGGGATCCGTCCGCTTATTTTACTCCTATCTTCATATTCGACGCGAAGAGCCGCACTGGAAACAAAAAAAAAAAGATATTTCCAGGGATAATCGAATATAGAACGGCTAGAACGTTACGATCCCTTCTACGATGCTTAGGGTGGACCTTAAATTGAACATTTTTTAACTTTCTGGCAGGCCAACCCGTATTATCGTGAGGTATAAAATAAAAATGCGATGTGTGAAGGGACTCCGAAATTAATGCATTTTTAGAGGTTGCTACCAGCTATTTAAACAATTTTAAACTTCGGAACATCTAAATTTAAAGTCAAAATGAAAAATTCGAGATTTCCACCTCGCACTTCCAAAGTATAACGTATAAGAAAAAACTCTACCAGATGCTTATGAAATCAGTTACAAAATGTTGTAATATGTGAAAATCCGCCGCGGAAAAATAAACGAATACTTTATGTGAAAAGATATGTTTGTTGCAACATAAGTTAAATAAAAAAACCGAAGGTTTGTTGTTTCTGGTAAAGGAAGTCGATAAATTCTTGCAACGGTCAAAAAGTATAAAATATTTCTATCGACGAACGAATGACAAATTTAATTTACCTAATTCTCTTCAACAGCTAAAAAAACAGTCCACTCTTCTCAGCTGTTGAAGAGAATCACATAAATAAAATTTTTCGTTCGTTCGTCGATAGAGATATTTTATATTTTTTGATCGTTGCAGGAACTTGTCGGCTCCCTTTATCGGAAACGACAAACCTTCGGATTGTTTAATTTAATTCTTGTTGCAACAAACATATCTTTTCAAATAAAATATTCAGTTATTTTTCCGCGGTGGATTTTCACACTTCACAACAATTTGTAATTATACGCTAAATTGTCGAAACTTTTTTTAACTCTCGGTAGCGACCTCTAAAAATGCTTCGATTTCACAGGGATTTCGCAGTTTTTTCTTATACGTTATACTTTCGAAGTGCGTTGTCGCTCCAAGGAAATCTCGAATTTTTCATTTTGACTTTCAATTTGGATGTTCCGAAGTTTTTAATTTTTCCAAACGGCCCGTTGCATTTCGGAGTTCGTTCGCACATCGCCTTTTTATTTTATACCTCACGATAATAAGGTTTGGCATCCAGAAAATTCAAAAAACGTTCATTTAAGGAGCACCCTATCGATGCTGTACTGAGATGTGACAAAGTAATTGTTGATCCCGCAGACCTTCCGCCATCGACGCTCTCATCTTCGGTCACGTCCGAGCCATCACCAAGTGTCCCTTCCCGACTCAAACCATCCATCGCTTGGCCTCGATAATCCGAAGATTTCCCGAGCTCGTCAATCACGCACACAAAATATCCCAACGTTTCTTCCACGACCTCCGCGACGGCGATTCCCTATCAAACGATTTTGATTTCTTGACCGAAGAGGACGAAGACTCTAGCTTATCCTCCACCGATGAGTCCCGCATGGATAGTATCGAGTCCTTTGAATTCCTCGGCGAATCCATTCACACTTTCGATCAATAAATCAATCAATTCCAAATCAATTCAATAACCTTCGCTTTTAATGGGTTACAAAAAATATATATATAAAAAAAAATTGTGATTATAATTTGGTTGCATTGATCGTCAGGGGCCCCAAGGAACTGGACGCGCTCGTATTCGGTCATCTCTTCACGATATTAACGACCCCGCTGCCCGACAACAAACTCGCCGAAATAGTAAAAGGCTTTCCGGACCTCGTAGATCTGTGCAAGCGTATCGAGAAGAGGTATTTCGTTAACGAGGAGGAATAGGACATGCTTCGTTACTCGGGCTTCGATTACGTCGAGATCAGGTACATGGATCGCGAGAAATCACGATTTCTTTGCTACGCGAGTCCAAACCGGAAGTATCACGATCGCAAGGACATCTGTTCGATTCAATGAATAAAAGTAACTTTTTTTTACGAAAAAAAAAAAAAATAACCGATGTACTTGAAGACCGAGTAACGTGAGACAAAAAATAATGTTGATATAGTAGACACTTTAAAAACTACGAGAGCTAATAGTTTACATTGTACAATGCAGAGAAAATTTATCTATCACGTTGATATATTTTTCATTTAAACTACGATTAAAAGTCTATATACATATATATATATATATACGTTCGTAAAATTTACGAATCGTCAATACAGTTATTTGTGGCTTTACGATAAACACGTTTTTCAGCTTTTTTTCCCTTCACACTATAGCGATCGAGTAGAGGTAGAAAAAAAAGGGTTAAAACTACGTTAATGTCGCATCGGCGAGGGACGATTCCACGAAGATATGTGTGTGGTTGGGAAAAATGGTATATCGTTTTTGTGATATACGGGTTTTTAATTTATTTTCTTTTAATACTATTTATTTAATTATTTATTTATTCCTCTGTAAATATACATTTTTCTATATAAACCACATAGGGAATTTTAATACTTTTGTAAACCCGCGAGTTCCTCAAGATAGTTCCTGCAAAGAATCGGATATATTTCGGAAGGGTGATAAAGAAAGGAGACGATTTTTTTTTTTCATCGGATGTTCTTTAATGTCTGTTTTCTGTTCTCCAGTGACACTATTTATTTTTACGAGTAAAACTGTAACAAAAAGCTTCCATCATCATCGTCAACGAACAATTGCACTATAAACCGATATCTCACTTGTTGCGTAAACTTGCATTTCATTTTTTTTTTTTTTTTTTTTTACGACTATTCGTGGTCCAGCATTCGTATTTTTAGATACGCCGCGGCGATCCGCCGTATATTCAATAAAACAGGCATATTTTTCGAGGTTTTGTACCACTGCGGAAAAAAATTGCATATTTTTCATCGTTGAAACTGATTCAATTAAAGAAAACAGCTTAATTGATTTATCTTGCGCAAATAGAACGATATAAGGTTGAATATAGATTGAATATGTTGAGACGGGTGGTGCGTACTTTCTTTGATACAAATTTTAACTTCATACGTCGCAAATATGCTTTCCTCGTCTTCGGAAGAACGACGAGGAAGCATTTGTCTTATTGGTTGGGTTTTCCGATTGTTCGATCCCTTAACCGTTCGAGGTGAAACATTAACAACTTTCAATCCCCGAACTTCCAATGTCAATATTTTATCTAATCCCTCTACCCTGAAACATGATTTGTGCCGTGCGATATTTCGATCGACTGTTGTGCGAGCTACGAAAAAAAAAATCATTCACGTATGGACCTTCTACAAAATCTCCATCTCCGTCTCGTTAAAATTGACGAAATGAAAAAATAAGTCTTACGGTTGCGATAAAGACATTTTGTGCTTTATTTTTTTTCCTTTTCATTGACGCATTTTATCACCAATGATTAATCAGAAAAAAAGGTAATAATTAACTTGTTTCATCTAACTCTGGACTCGAAAGTTTCGAACTTCGAGTCTCCAGTTTTTACAACCTTGCGTTCACATATTCGTTCATGTGACGATAATTAAAATTAATCAATAGTGTATATTTAATATATAGCATATATATAATTCATCTCTCAATAGATCTTGAAGAATCCTACAGACTCTTAACTTCTTCTCTTTCGCTGTTCTTATCTCTTTCCCTCTCTCTCTCTCGACTGGTTTATCATTCATATCGTTAAGAGATTTTTTTTTCGATTAAAAAATCATTTACGTCGATTAATCGCTGCTCTATTTAGTTGTGCTATATTTTTGTGTGTTTGCCTCTTCTTTGACATCGTAAAATTTGGGTGTTTGTGTGTTTGTATATTTTTTTGTTCTTTATAAATTTTTTTATGAAAAGGAAAGAAAATCGAATGCAAAATTGATTACTTAATCGGGAGGTAGAAAACTGAACAGCCGAAACTGGTCACGAATATGTGGTCTTACGTCGCTGCCCCTTTGCACCAAATTTTCCAAGAATGGCAACAATTTGATGAGTTCGCTGTCCGAACGATCGGCGAACCAACTCTCAATTGGAATACCATTTTCCAACTGATAACCAAAAGCCTGAGGGCTGTTATCGATTATCACTGTTTTCGACAAGTCTCTCCCAAGAATCGACAGGTCCTTTATGTAATTACCATTAACGCACACGCAGTGCTCTCGAAATAGACGATACTTTATAAGTCTACGCGTTGGATCTAGTAGATTCATCAATTTGTTCGCGTAAACGCGCTTGCTGGCCGTGAACAGTATTACCTCGTACAGCGAAGATACGTGCTCGAGAAACTCGCGAAAGTATGGACGTGTACGAACGAATACCGTGTATGTAACATCTTGAAATACAACGGGAAAACGAAATGCCGCGTCCGATAATTCCTGTAAGCTGCAGTGCACCAGAGTCTCGTCCTGCAAATAGAAGCAGAATAATATATTAATTTGTTTGATAAGCTTCATGTACCGATATGTTTATATCTTCGATTTACATGGTAGGATATCATGTACACCAAATTTCTACCAACAAGTAACTAAGCTGGAGAAACACCATGTATCCGACTTTTATATGAGGCATTCTCTGTCAACTTTGCCACTTTTTTTCGAACCTCTCAGACGTATCCCGTAATTGGCCACATTTTAGTATCACTTTAAAATACCCTTTGGGCATTTTTTGAGATTTTCTAACCATCGATTTCGAAGATGTTTTTTTCCCAATTCATATATCTTGAAAGAGACAAGAGCTAAGCAAAAGAGTATAATATTGATATTTTAATATTTATTTTCTGGCAAAATACGTCTAGTCCCGCATTGACAATTTTTTTAAATTTATCCTACATCACCGACTACCCTAAAAAATCTACAGCAAAACTGAAGGTAACGCATTGGATGAAAAGAAAATTATAATATTATATTATATTTATTTGCTTAGGAACTGTATCGGATTCCACTATGTCAATTTTTTTTGTAGGTTCGTCACACATCGCTGAATACGCTGAAAAAACTGGCAACGAAACCGATTTTCATATCCTTCTTCCAAAAATAGCCTCTGCAATACGAATAAAAATATAACATATATTTGAATTAAATACTTAATGAATAAAGATAACTTTTTTATCATCAGATTTTTTTTGCTTGACTTATCCCTTTGAAGATATATGAATTCGAAAAAAACGCATTTCCTAAATCGATAGATCAAAACATCTGAAAAAATGCCCAAAGGATACTTTCAAGTGATAATACAATTTCTCTAATTATGGGATAGATCTGAGAGTCGAAAAAAAGTTGCTGAGTTGACAGAGAATGCCTCATATAAGTGATGTTATATGGAAAAACGTCACTTATGATATTATGATTACAAAATCTCATTTTTTGACTAGGCGTGACGTCATACCGGAAATACGTCACTGCCGGATTAAAGATCTCATTTTTCGGAAATGAAGTTATACCAGAAGTATGTCACTTCCGGTCGAACAATGAGTTTTCCGTACCGGAAACGACGTAGTTACATACTGGCGGAAATGAGTTTTGGCTGAAATAAGTTTGGCATAAATGGTATCCTACCATGTTTATCTATATTTTCGGTATACATCTGTGTTCTCGGTAAATATCCATAACTCTGATAAGTCGACATATAAAACTTACCAGATCGAGTACAAGACTGAATTCCGGACTGCTTCGCGTTTTGAGTGGAAGAGCGGGACATCTGGCTCGCATTGCAGGCGTGAGTGGTGGCAAATGTTTGATGAATACATATGGATCGAACGGTAGCCAATCCTCCGGTGCTTGAGTTACGATATTCTCCATGTCGCAACTCTCGACGATCTCTTCACCGCCGACATCCATGTTGTACTTATGATATTGACGATGCTCGTTGCTGTCCAATTGATTGTTATGATCTTCGCCCTCGTATCTCTCGTCGATATTGCCATTTGAATCGGCATTACCGAGACACGACTCCCTCGTTCTCACTATAACATCCGTACTTCCGGTTGGATAAACATTGCTCAATGAGTTGCTGCAATATTTTGAACCCGAATTTTCGATTGTTCCATAACCGTTGGCCGATTCGTATCTACTGCTTTCCAATGAAGTTTGAACTTGTTGCAACTGTTGCTGATTCTGGGACGCGTTGTATTCAGAATTGTTTGCGACATCCACATTTTCGCTGATGCCGTAGGCAAATTTTTCATTGTTCGAAAAATAGTTTCTCGGCGACGTGGAGGGCGATGAAGACGATGTAGAGTCGGGCGTATACACGCTATTGTTTCCGTTATTGGTGCCTCGAGCAACTGGCTCGTTGCCGTAAGGCGGTGAAGTCGAGGTCGCGTGCATCGTGGAAGCGTAGTAATCCTCGTCACCGACAGCTTCACCGTTACCACCGCAGATCGCTGAATAGTGAAGCGAAAGTATATCCACCACTGATGATAGTACAGCTGCGGATTCGTGCCAGTAATCCGTCGGTTCGACTCCTCGGAATCCTTTGATAATACATTAATTTCATTAATGTCGAGGTTCGAACATCATATAATAAAAATATGTAGAACAAAAATTGACAATCATATATACAGTAGAACCCCGATTAACTAGGTCGGATTAACCGAGAAGACAGATTAACCGGACTAACAGATTCCGGTGGAGCGCGGAAAAATGAAACAGCTGATGGACGACAATCGAAGGAAGTGCAAGAAGCAAACCAAAGTCACTGAGTACTCAAAAAAATAGCTTACGTACTATTCATGAAAAAAAACCAAAAAGCTTCACATTCTAGTTCACACTATTTAACAATTAAGTGCAAGTTATACCAAATGTCATTATAACTAGTCAGAATAAAGTTGTATCATTAGCCATTGTTGACGTATATACATTCGCTGTCTCGGTCGGATTAACCGGGATTTCGATTATTATTATTATTAATATAATAATAATAATAATAATAATAATAATAATAATAATATATTATATTATTAATAATAATAATATTTACAGAATTTAAGTTTTCACTTATCGCTCTGCGTCTATATGATATAATATACTATCACGTGAAAATATATATATATCGATTTTGGTTTTCAATTGTCCCTTAAATTGTTTAACGTCCCTGCTTCTACTGCATTCACCGATAGCGCGTTCCACGCGCTCACCACTCTATTGCACAAAGCATTTTGCCACGGACTATTTTGAAAAGCCCGTTTCTCAAGCTTGAATTGGTGTCCCCGAAGATTACGGTTTACTGTTTACTGGATTGTCTGGGGACCCTTCGGTCCTGAACATCCCGATTAAACGAGATTCTACTGTACTTTATAAATATAACAGATATGCATCTGATGTATTTATATTCATCTACTAATGTTCATCTGTCCGCGTATAACGAATAGGTATAAAAAAAAATGCAACCGGATTTATCATAAACAAACCTGCGTGACCACTGCGATTCGCCTCGTCCTCGAGTAGGCGCGTTATATCGTCCGAATTCGAAGATCCTTCTCCACTTCCGGCAACGGCTGTCGGTTGTTGATGAGGCATTAGCTCTGCGAGTAGTTGCTGAGCGCTCGGTGTCGCGGGACGATTTTCCTCGGACGACTTTTGTTCTTCCGCTGATTTCTCAATCAATTGCCCAGGATCTTGCTGCGATTGCGGAGTTAGGATCGACGGTTCGATCGCACTTACGCTCGATGGAAAGAGCGACAGATTGGTTCGCCAGTTCTCTTTAGACTCCTCCGAGACCTTCGGTACTTTTGGCTGCTGTTGGGATGAACAAATTTCAAAAAATTATTTGTGAATATTTTATCATTTTTTTTTGTTTGTTTTTTTGTTTGTTTGTTTTTTTTTTTTTTTTTAATTAGTTGATGATCTTACGACAGTGACGTCTTTGCGCGGCGGTGCACGCCGCAAAGGCGTCGATGTTACCATCGAGCGTTTTATGCATTTTCTGCGTCGAGGTCCTCTCTCACCCCGTCTGATTGGCGGCGATTTGGCGAAATGCAAAACATTCTCTTTGCATGCCTAAAAATTCGATTTTTTTGTTGTATTAAAAAAAAAAAAAAAAAATTTAATACCAGACCTTTAATCATCTTCGGTCAATAGTAAATAGATAGATAGATAGATAGATAGATAGATAGATAGATAGAAACGTTTATTTCGCGTTCTGGGACCCCAGCACCCTAATAACACCGTGCCCAGGTACAAAAACATCCGATACGCCAACAAATCGCGCCAATCCGCACATAAGTAAAAAAAGAAATAGAAAATAAAATAGAATAAAAATAAGAATAGAAAAAAAAAAAAAAAAAAAATAACGAAAGTAGGATAAATAGATATGTAAAAAATATCGCAAAAATAACATAAATATAAACGTTGAGAATATCGGAAATATAACACGAATAGAAATATTAAAATAATAGTATTTACTTCTTTCAACAAATTCGGCGATCGACGCCTCCATCGCGTCAATCTTCCGCACCGGCTTGAAGTGTTGACCCTTTGACTACTGTTGTTAACCGCAGGAACCTTGCGCACAGCACCCCCTTGTACTCGGCTCGACGATACTTTGTTCGTACTCGTCGAAACGTTGCTGCCAGTGCTCAGCCGACCTCGCAGCCTCCTACTCACATGCTCGCTTCTCAGCCACATCTCAAGAGCCTTCAATATTTTTCTGCAAATTATTGTTATAAATAAATTTAAAAAAAAAAAAAACCCCTCATCAGTAAATTCAAGTGAATTTACGACGTAATTCGACAAAATTTTGTCTCTCATCATTTCATTATTCGTAAATCTAAATCTATCGAACCTTCGAGATGGAAGTTACTATAAATATTCTGCCCCGATCGTACAAACTTCTCAACGGAGCAAGTCAGACGACTAATTCTATCTTTAGCATGTGTTGCAAATGGTCCAAGCTTGAAACTTCTTTCGTGTATCAATAAGGAACTCTTGTAATCTTCTCCATAGTGAAAAATCCAATGTTTATCGATAACTACAGATAAAATAAAAGCTACTGGGGATTCTGCTGTACCCCAAAGTTCGATTAACTTCCCCCCTAAAAATAAAAAAAATAAAAACTTCAATATCTATGAGTACATATAAAAATTACTTCAATTACAATTTTTCTAAGCGATAAGTTGTACGCCCGGCGTGGATGCACATAGGTACATAAAAATTCGCGGGAAATATCGTTGGGTGTTGGATCGAAGGTGAAATAAAAAAGGGGCGTTCCTGGGTCTCGGAAAGTGTAGGGTATCGCTACGCCACTGTACGAGATATCGATTCGTGGTTGCGACGCCGAGCGTCGTTGTTACACTCACACGCAAGTGTGTGAGCGAGAGCGCGCTGCGTTCGCGTAAATGCACGAGAGCGAGATGAAAAAGAGAGACGTTTTTAATCGGGCAAGTCGAACATCGTTGTTGGATTTGACGAATAATCGAGAAGCTTAAAAAATTAACTCCGTTGAATATGTGTATCTCAAAATAATGGGGCACGATGATTCGACGGTGAATACGACGATATCGATGGATAATTCATCGATGTATATAAAATTTTGAAAGTGGCGTCGCGAGGCGTCAGCGTCGTCAGCCCGTAAGCACAGCAGCGCAACCCGGTCCCGCTTAACTATCTTTCTCTCTCGCACTCGAGACTTTTTGCCCGGGAGCCGAAAATTCCCGCGAAAATGATAAACGACGATAAAGTCTTTGGTATCAATTACGTTCAAGCTTTACTCACCATATCTCCAAGCAAGTTGGACACGATTGCGCAATTTTTCGAAGCTTTTGGAGCACTAGAAAATATACTTTACAACGTATTCAAAGCACCGTACCGTCGGTCGTGTACGATTTTCCACATTTACCCCCACCTCCGCAATACCGCGCGTTCACGTCCCCTCTCCTCGTGCCGCAAAACTAAAACAAACATGGCCGACGGCGTCGGTCTGATCCCGAAACACCGCCGAATCAAAGGGAGATCTAAAATAATTTTTTTTAGACGAGAGTCTGATCTCCGTGGTATGTACCGTTAGGATGGAAAATTACCGTAATTTTGTACCTTTTATTTATTTATCGTCAATTTTAGGAGTATAAGGGGCGATGATATGTTTACGCTGTCAATGTCCTTCGTTCAGGTAGACTCGAAGTACAAAGAAGCCGCAAAGGAATTCTATTAAAATGCTTCAATGTGATTACAAATTTTGGGCGGCTTATTTATTTATTTTTTAAATCAATATTGTCTTCATCATGGTGCAACACGTGCTTCTCGATGAACCAAAAAAAAATCTAATTTAATATATCCACAATTTTCCCGCCAAAAGTGCGGTGTTCTTTGTACCACATTGATCGAATCAAAAGTCCAACAAGTGTCCGGCTGGGCGGCTCTTCTCAAGAATGTTAACTAAAATTCATGGAATTACGGAACAGGACGCGATGGCAATAGCTCTCACGAGCGCCGGCCCGTTCGCATTTGTGCACCTTTGTTTCCCGCTCGTCTCAGGCAAAAGTTAAAATAAAAAAGTCATTAAACAATTTTAACTCACTGCAGTGCACAGTATAAATTAGTGCAACAATGTACGTTAAGGTGAGAACGATAGATGGAAAGGCTGAAAAGTGCTTCGATATCTCAAAACTGATTAGCGTAGAAGACTTCAAGGTACGTAGGAGCTGCGTACATTCATAAAATTTTGTTACGCATAAAAAATTTGATAATTGCAACGATATGTTAAATACGCAGACTAAAGTGAGCGAAGAGTTTAAGATCACGCCCGAGCTACAGAGACTCTTCTATCGAGGCAAGCAGCTCGAGGACGGCTACAAAATTTTCCACTATGGCGTTGGTCCCAGCGATGTGTTGCAATTGATGACGAAGCACCAAACTGATGAAGAAGCCAGCATCGAAATTTCCACAACTTCCGATTGCGACTCGAAAGAAATTGTACTGCCCGCCAGTAGCGAAGCAAATAACATTGAGAATGAGCTCGGAGAAGCCACGAGCCTCTATTACGATATAGGTGATCCCGTAGACTGTTTGGACCGGTCTTACGGCGCATGGTTCGAAGCCACTATTATAAAAATCCTGGCGAAGGACCCGGCGAGCCTTGTGTACAAAGTAAAATGGAATTTTATCGAAGACGAAGAGCCCTTCCAGGTCTCCGAAGAAATGATAAGGCCCAGAGCTAGAAATTTACTATCCTATTCGGAACTGGCGGTCGGCCGTAGAGTAATGATAAATTACAATACAGAGTCACCTGCGGAGGATGGTTTTTGGTACGACTTAACTATTACCAAGATACGCAAGACTAGGACGGTAGAGGAGCTCACCGGAACTCTGCACATCGGCAGGTAATCAAGCAAAACTTTGATAACAAATGCACACGACGATTAATATGTAAAATTGTCACCTCCGCAGCAATGAAACTACAGTGGAGAATTGCAAGCTGAATCCGAAGGGTGAGATCTATGAGATCGAAGAACCAAAATTGTTGAAAGATCGTTCTGCCTCGGAGATTCCGGAGATAAGTAAGAAAAGGCGTAGGGTAGCGTTGATTTGTAAATCTTGCATGGACGATATGGACGTCGGTTGCAAAGAGTGCGGCTGTTGGATCTGTTCAGGCAAAGAAGAGCCTCAAAATCTTTTGCTCTGTGACGAATGCAACAAAGCTTACCACTTGTCTTGTCTCGATCCACCTTTGTCCTCCATACCTCTAGATGACAATTGGTACTGCCCGAGTTGCAAGAACGACGAGAACGAGATTGTAAAGGTGAAAATTCATTGAAATTCATAAAATTATTGTAACGATACTCTGAATTCCTTGTTAATTAAATTGTTACTTGCGCAGGCAGGCGAGAAGCTCAAACCTAGTAAGAAAAAAACAAATACAGCGGAGCTCAAGCAAGGACAAAAAGATTGGGGTTTGGGAATGGCGTGTTTAGGTCGAACTGCCGAATGCACTATCGTTCCGCAGAATCATGTAGGTCCGGTACCAGGCATCGAAGTGGGAATGAGCTGGGAATATAGATTGCAGGTTTGTTAAAGTTCACTGTAATAAATAACAATGGGAGCACTTCATTGATAATACTAAGTTAATAATTGATAATAATGTATTTATTTATTTATTTATGGGACGAGCCCTTTTACATTAAATAATTCAGATAATATAATAGTATGAGATCAAATTAATTAAGTTCATTATGATTTTTTGTTTTACAGTTTTTCAATATAGTCTTTATAATAGTTATAATTGGTATTAATAATTGATGCTACTAAGTTTATTTCACTATCAGGTATCGGAAGTGGGTGTGCACAGGCCTCATGTGGCTGGAATCCACGGTAGAGAGGCCCATTGCGCCTATTCAATAGTATTATCGGGCGGGTACGAGGATGACGTCGATCACGGCGACGAATTTATTTACACCGGATCCGGAGGTCGTGATTTATCTGGTAAAAGCGTGAATTAAAGGCAAAATCAAAAAATATGGGAACTTCGCCGGTTCTGACTATCTAAATTATGAGATCCTCGTTTATACATCAATTGTTTCTTTATTTTTGTTATTTACTTCGAAGGCAACAAGCGTACTGCAGTACAGAGTTGCGATCAGACTCTCACACGCATGAACAAAGCCCTCGCTCTAAACTGCGCCGCAAAATTGAACACCGTGAACGGCGCGACCGCCGGTGCGAATTGGCGAGATGGAATTCCCGTGAGGGTAATTCGTAGCTTCAAACTCCGCAAGAGAAGCGAGTACGCACCCACGGAGGGCAACAGATACGACGGTATTTACAAAGTAGTAAAATATTTTCGAGAAACTGGCAAAAGTGGCTTCAGCGTTTGGCGCTATCAGCTGAGACGCGACGATCCCAGTCCTGCCCCGTGGACGGTCGAGGGGCGCGAGAGAATGGAAGCCCTGGGACTGAAGATGATTGCTTACAAAACCATTGTCAATGCAAGCGAATCGAATTCAAAGGTAGATGGAAAAATTGAGCATGCGAAAGAAGATGACAAATTGTCGAAGCGCAAAAAACGGAGCTCGAAGACGAAAAAGGTTGAAATAAGCAGTATCCGAGACGAAGAGCCCGAAGTAAAAAAAATGAAAAGCAAATCTTACGAACTTTCGGATCAGGTAACGAAGCTCATAAAAGAAGATAGCGCAAATTTTAAGCTCTGGGCAGAGTGTTGCAACTCGTTGGTCGATGGAAAAATAGTATTTCTACAAATCGTTGCGGAAAGGTTTGTAATAATGCTTCGTACAGGTTGTAATTGTTACTAATGTTGTTCTAGCATTACAGTAAGTTTTTAAGCTCTCAAATTTTATTCTCTGCTCACAGGTACACATGTGTCTGCTGCCAAGAAGTCGTACACAATCCTGTTACAACTCCATGCTCGCACAATATATGTTTAAATTGCATAAAGAGAAGTTTTCGCGCCGGTGTCTATTGCTGTCCTACCTGTAGGCATCCGATGAAGAAGAATCATACGATGGTTGTCAACGATTCACTGTCTTCCGTGCTTAAACTACTATTTCCTGGTTATGACGGCGGAAGATAGTGATTTTTTAAATTGAACTATCGTTCATTTGAGGAATAAAGTGTCCATTACAGTTTTGCTGTATGCGATTAAAATATTTTATTACGATACGCTTTCTATGAGAAGTTAAATCAGAAATGTGAAAAAAAATGTATGAGGTAGAAAAAAAAATAAAGTAATTTGTTCACTGAATTTCCCAAAATCATTCAGATTCTTTGGTTGTTTCTTTCGCCGAGCCAGACGGAACAACCTCGCCTATCCAGCTCAAATATTTGTCATTGCCATTCTCGATCTGAAAAAAAATAGTGCAATTGAAACAAAATTTGGGCTATGTAAAAATTGAAGTATGCTTTCTGTCTTACAGGAAGGGAAATGACCTCGCAGACCTCGTACGGATGATGCTCTCTGCAACGAGGCAATTAAAAAATGTCAGGTACCTTTAATCAGCGCGAAAACTGTAAGTCAATAAATTCAAATATTTTCAACAACTCACTTGACATATTTTGTCAAACTATCGACAGTCTCGGTCCTCGTTTTAATCATCTGCAAAATGATTTAGAAAACAAAAACAATGTTACAATAAAAATTGATCCGCCGATCATTAAGATTCTTACCAAAAGAAGTTCGTTGTCCTCATTAATCTCATTTTTCCACTCGTATCTAAAAAACGATCGTTACAAAAACATTTATAAATTTTTTTTTTTATTACATATATAAAGTATACTTCGACGTACTTACACGGAAGTTATCTGAGGAATTATATTGACGCACGCTGCCATTTTGCTCCGCACGAGACCGCTGCAAAATAAAAATTATCAATAACATGTGAACACTATGTTTATTTTGTTTATGTCTCACTGGGCAATCTTTTTCGCAACGTCCTGCGTAGGAACGGTAACGTAAGCCACGGAGTAGACGCCCGTCGAATTGCTCATAGCTCTTTGACCCGCAGTGACGAAATTTCTACCGAAAAACATTAGCATCAACGTTGCGGCAACGACAATCGGCTTTTTCAGCATTTGTCCCAAGTTAAAGATTCTCTCGTTTATAGATGCGAGATTGCATCAATGTGGTATTCAATGGCTGCGATCGCTGCGAACAACCAGTGAGTATCCTTAGCCTTTTCCCATTTGGCCATCACAGTAAACCGTAAGGTTTACGACACATGGGTGTAGATGAAAGAGCGTGAGGCGCGAGAATTCAAAGCGAGCTTTTGCAGGCTTTCAGAAATTGGAACAAGGAACGAAGAGTTTTGAGGGAAGTCGAGGCCACGAGGGAGAATATAGAGATAGGAGGATGAAAACGTTGGCGATGCCGCTTGATGGAGTTGAGGAGGGTCACTCTTTGATTAGAGAACTTGTTGCAGTGCCAAAAAATGTGGTCGAGATCCTCGTCAGCTCTGCCACAAGAGTAGAGAGGCATCCGACAGATAACAGCACTAGTCGTAAAATTTTTCATTGTCGACAAGGTGGATGTCCCCTGCCGAACGATTGAACCATCATGTATACAATAGGATAAATTTCGACGTTCTTAAAGCGAGGTAAGACACACTTAGTCGGTAAAAAAAAAAACTGTAATGAATGACATTAGGAGACGGTGGACACTTCGCGAGAGAAGCAAAGTGTTAGCGGACGTAGAATTCAATACCGCGTTCGATGACACTTCGTGTTTTGTACCCCATAATATATTTTGACGTGGCGTTGATTCGAAAAATACAGCCAGCTCTCTTGCACTCGCATGTCACGTGGTACACATGTTTCATCTCGCTTTAACGCATCACGTACGTAATCGCACAAGATATGGATTCCGTATGTGAAGCGTTGAGACTATACAAAAATAGACTCCGTCGATAACGAAACTCTAATCAACGATATACGAGAGCCGTTGAAATTTCATGAAAACGCGAAGCTTCATCGGACGCCGCAACCATCGATCTCGCCTTGAGCGCTGTTTTACCATTATTATTATTATTATTTTTTTCTTTCGATTAAATCATGTTAGAGATATGCTTTTGCGATACTTGGCGGTGGGGGGGGGGGGGGGGGGGAGGAGTGGGGATGATGTTAAAGTGCACAGTCTCTAATTAAAACTAATTCGAGTGAGTCAAGGTAAAAAATAGTTAATTCAGCGTAAACGACGTAATTTGTAATGTCAATGAACTTGTCCTCCGCGAGCCGCGACAATTCGTCTATAAACTTTGACATATCACCGTAGCGGTAGGGTGACTCGTGCAATTTATCACGAGCGACCTATTTAATCAGCTACACAGTCGTGGACTATAATGCCCGATGTACCTTGAAAGTTTCCGCGAGTGTAAAACGTGGCTCACGAATAAGTAAAGTTGCGAGGGACTGAGGGAAGGAAAAAAAAAAAAAAAAAAAAAAAAAAAATCACCCTCGTGTCCTCGATCGTCGGGCACGTGCTGCTTCGAGGAAGCGAGGAGTTCAAAGTGTCCGCGGCACCTGTCTGTGAACTCGAGCCTCGCACGCGTTTTTTTTTTTTTTCCCCGAATTAAAGTTTTCTGTCGCATCTTACCTAATTCCTCTTCTGTTTCGCTCCGACGAGTCGCCGAAAAAAAAAAAAAATCTTTTCAATCGTGTAACATCGCCTCTGCGTTGCGAAATACTTTTTTGGTCCGAAAAGGGCGTTGTATGGTTTTTCATTTGTTTTTGTTATATGACACGTGGCGTGCAGCTCAAAGGTTGATTCTTTCGAGCAAAAAAAAATCTTACTCACGATTTCGCTGTATTTTTTGCGCCGAACAAGCGATCAGTTCTTCATCCGAATACTATGTGTGTCAGTGCATCGTGTATTAATGCACTGTATAGTATTTGATGATGAAATTTTTCTTCCTCACCAGTAGAACTCGACGTAAAGTTACCGACGTTCGTCGATACCGCAATTCTTTAAGCCGGTCAGTAACGTGCAGTATGTAACTCTCTGCAGTCCACTATATATTATATTACGATGATACATATATTGTTTGCCCCACGAAACTGAGAAGCGTGGAGGAGGATAGGTCGATATGACTTATCGCGTTACAATGCACACAAACGAGCATACCATATGCCCATAGTCCACACATGTTTCCAGTGTATTATATATATGTATATATTATATATACATTTACATGTATATACATTTACAAAAGACGTAGGGCGTATCATTGCAACGCTATAATAGGGGTTGCTAACCCGACTGGCAATATATCGCAGTCGGAAAATGTCATTGTTTCACAAAAAAAAAAAGTAAAACTACGATTTTCACTTTCGGCAAATATCGTGCAAGGAATAAAAATCTCTTCGAGCCTCTGAAACCGCTGGATATCGAATTTAACGATGAAAAAAAAGAGAACTTCAGGGTGTGTGTGTTTTTATTTTGGAATTGCATCCTTATATAAATTATAACATTTTTTGTTGTTATTGTTGTTATTGTTTTTGTTGTTGTTTTCGCGAGAACATCTTACATTATGACCGACAGATCCCCTCCTCCCCCCCTCCCCCTCAGACAAGACAAACGTAAAATATTCAATAATGATAGTAATAATAATAATAATAATAATAATAATAATAATAATAATAATAATAATGATAATGATAATCAAAGATGACAAATGCTACGACGTAATGATCGATGATTGTAATAATAATATACATTGGTATTAATAATACTATACAGGTCGATCCATCAAACGTACGAGCGCGATATTCAAGTTTTATTTTGTTCTTTTCTTTATTTATTTATTTTTTTTTGACAAAAATCGATTTGTTCGAATTTGACGCGGATGTGCGCTCAGCGTATTGATCTACCGTTCTTTTTTTTATTTTTGAGGGTGTCGACAAACCTCGTTTGTCGCGGAATTATTTTCGCGAAACGCTCCTACAATTAACTACGTCAATAAGTAACCTTCTTTTATTCGATTTTATCCAAGTTTGAGCTCAGTTAACCTGATGCGTTTTCGAAAATGATAAAATTGTCCAGCCACTCGGCTCTTATCTTCGACTTATACGTATTATCATTTATGTTGCATATTAACGTGCATATTGTATGCACGATGTATGTCCATCGAAAAAGACAAAAGTCGGTCAGGTGAAAAACTTTTTCAATTCGGAAACCACCTCTGCGTGTAGGTTGGTCGATCTTAGTGCGCATGCGCCACAGATCTTCCGTGAATTGTAGTCCCCGCACAATTTTTCTACGCAGACAAAGGTGAAAATGTACCATTCAGGATAAAATGAGATAAAAGAAGGTTGGCTCGGCGTTGCGGTACCTTATTTTTTCCACCCTCGAGGAACATGATTTTTATTATAAATTCGACGCACACGCACACGCACACGCACACGCACACGCACACGCACACGCACACGCACACGCACACGCACACGCACACGCACACGCACACGCACACGCACACGCACACGCACACGCACACGCACACGCACACGCACACGCACACGCACACGCACACGCACACGCACACGCACACGCACACGCACACGCACACGCACACGCACACGCACACGCACACGCACACGCACACGCACACGCACACGCACACGCACACGCACACGCACACGCACACGCACACGCACACGCACACGCACACGCACACGCACACGCACACGCACACGCACACGCACACGCACACGCACACGCACACGCACACGCACACGCACACGCACACGCACACGCACACGCACACGCACACGCACACGCACACGCACACGCACACGCACACGCACACGCACACGCACACGCACACGCACACGCACACGCACACGCACACGCACACGCACACGCACACGCACACGCACACGCACACGCACACGCACACGCACACGCACACGCACACGCACACGCACACGCACACGCACACGCACACGCACACGCACACGCACACGCACACGCACACGCACACGCACACGCACACGCACACGCACACGGGATCACAATTAAATACGGCGTCGGTCCGAAATCACGTGCAACTTAATGAATATAGGTTTTTTTTTTATTTATCGTATGTATAATAATATGTATATATAGAAATATCGTTAATACTTGGCTTACGGCAAAATACACAACCAAACTCACGCATGCGCACATACAAATTTTATTTGTCTCTCGAGTTACAGTCGCAACAGTGCTTTTTTTTTTCTTTTTCGAATAAATTATAAGCATCGATTGACAATATCTAACAATAATAATAATAATAATAATAATAATAATAATAATAATAATAATAATAATAATAATAATATCAATAATGACGAAAAAGGGGTTTGGGGAATCATTTAAAGCGGATTATCGAAACACACACACGTCATCCCTCAAATCTTAGCCATTCGTCGGCTAGGCTTCCCCCCACCCTTAGCGCATTTAAATCTTATTAATTATCATAATTATATTTGAGAGTACGTGAGAGATTTTTCAAATCTTGTTTCTTTCCTTTCTACGATGTGTTGTTGTTGATTTTTTTTTTTTTTAATCGTTTCTCCTTCTCACGCAATGAATTCTTTATTATTTCGAAAGCCGTGGAATTACTCAAGCCGCGTGAATACGTTCGATTTTTTTTTTTGTTTTTTTGTTTTTTTGGTAATAATTAGAGGAGTTTATGTAGGTATTATGTGTTTTTTGTATTCGTTAAATACGCGATTTTCTCATTTTTTTTTTTTAATTTTTTTTATCGTGTCACTGTCACCGTCGTGGCGGTTCTTCGTTAAATAGTTTTCATTAATATTATTATTATCATCGTTTGTATTTTTGTGTTTTTTTTTTCTTCTCTCTCGTTTACACAATAATACGGCGGTGTTACTTCGTAAACTTGAGCTTGGTAAAGGCTTCGTCGTTTTTTTTTGTTTTAACTTTATTATTTATTATAATTAAGTGGATTTTTTTGTTTGTTTTCTGTTGGTACTTTCATTCGTTACTCTCCGTTTTGTGGGTTCTTTTCTCAATCTCAATCTTGTTTTTATGTTCTCCCTTAGCTGCCCCTCGCAATTATCCCACTTTCTCCTCCTTCTTCTAATCCTCCAGTCGGCCTCGCGGCCTCAATGAGGCGAGCCGCTTTTTTTTTTTTTTTTTTTTCTCAACCTTTCCGCAATATATTACAAATTACGCGCGAGTCTTTAAATTTTATTAAAAATTTTGTTTTTGGACGCAATAGTTTATAGGTTAGCTGAATGGCGAATGGTATCATTGGGCTTTGTGTTCCCGTCCACCTTCTCTCTGACGTTTAATTCTCGTTGTAGATTAAACTCTTCGCTTTGTTTAAAGTGTGCTTTCCTCGGTTTACTCCTTACTCGCAGAAAGTTCGATAATTGAAAAAGTTTTTTTTTTTTTTTTTCTTTTGTTTGTTTTGTTTTGTTTAAGTACCTTTAATTCGTTGGGATATTCAAATAGCGTAAATATTATATTTCATTTAATTCTTCTCTTCTCTTCCACCCGACCCTTCCCTGGCTCGTGTATTTTATTATATACCATTAGTTAGTTTAAATTTAGTTCAATTGTTTTTTTTTTTTTTTTTTTTTTCCTCGTTAATGCGATAATAACCTTAGTAAGGCCCAGTAAGGCTGCGTGGGTCACGAAAGTCTACCCACAAAATTGAATATACCTTTAAAATCACTTTAACCCCCGCTTTATCTTCGCGCTCGCGTTTGCATCTCAAAAATCTTCGAGTATCGCGTGAAGAAAACGACTCGCGTCACCGCATACACGGGCGAAACACCCTCGAACTACCTTGGCCATTAGAGTCGATTGGATCGTAGAAAAAAGTTCGAAACTTCATAAATTTTTGTTATTTATTTATTTTTGTTATTTTTTTTTTTTTATTCTTGCATTAACCCCTCCCCCCCTCCCCCCCTCCCCCCCCGAAAAAACAATGCGCCTATCTGTAATCGAGCGTTCCTAATTTTTCGTCGTATCGTATCCCCTTATTATTGTCACGTAATTAAGTCCATACGGTGTTTTTTTTTGTTGTTGTTTTTGTTGTCGTTTTTTTTTTTTTTTTTTTTTTTTTCGTAAGTTTGCCCTCCAAATTGGTAATTTGTTACATTCTTTCTCAATTCAATATATATATATATATATATATAATATATAGTAGTTTTTTTTTGTTTGCATGTATATAACTATAAGTTGACTAACTTACGGAATGCCCCTAAGATTATAGTACAGACTCGTTTGAGATGTCGCGTTTAATTCAACATGCTTGTAAAATTTTCAAAACTTACCTTATAACCCTCCCGCGCTTCACAAAGCCCCCCCCCCCACCCCCCCAGACCCCATTTTAATTTAACTTTTTATTCGCGGTTTTTTTTTTTTTTTGTTATTGAACTCCTTCCCCCTTAAACTCGATTGTAATAGTAGGTATATATTTTTTTTTTTTTGTTCTCTTAGCCTTTGAACTCTTAATTATTCTCCCGGCGTGGCCACGCTAAATTTGTCATCGTCCTCACTCTCTGTCTCACACGCTTGCATATACATGTATATAACATACATGCATTAATATATATATATACACATACACACGAAGGGGAAAGAAAAAAAAAACACAAAATTATACACACCAACATTTGTGCAAAAAAAAAAAAAAAAAAAAAAATTGTTCAATATTTATTCAGCGTTCGAAGCCGAGAAAATAGTCTTTGTAAATTTTTCATTTTTTTTCATTTTTTTTTTCAAGAGCGCATAGTTTGCGCGACGAGAGTCTCTGAGTCTCTCGGCGGTCTATCGTACAAACTTCAAACAAATTCGTACAAACTTTTGACAGAGAAAAAGTTGAAGTTTCATAACGCAGAATCACTTGGTACAGTTTCTTTTGCCCAAATTTTGATACATCGTGTATATACTGTATATATAACTTTGACTTTTTTTTTTTTTTTCTTTAAATATAGTATCTTATATCGGCCACACTTTCATTGTTTTTCTTGTATGCATAATTCTCCCCATCTCCGATACTTTCATACGTTTCGCATAAAAAACAAGGCAATTAGATTGAGTTTTTCTTTTTTTTTTTTTTCGTTCTCTCATTGTTTTACACATGATTAAATCTTTAATCGCTTATTAATGTCATTATTAATTAATTATTTATTGTTGTCTCGTTTATTTAGTCTTCATTAATGTTCATATAGATCATTATCCGCGGGATAGATCACCTCGTATATACATTAATACTCGTGGCGTTCACTCTATCTCATCGCGCCTCATTAGAAAAACAAATGGTATTTTTTTTTGTCTACTTTCATTGTGTTATTCATCCCTCTCCCTCTCCCTCTCCCTCTCCTTCTCCCTCTCCCTCTCCCTCTCCCTCTCCCTCTCCCTCTCCCCCCTCCCCCTCCCCCCTCCCCCTCCCTCTCCCCCTCCCCCTCCCTCTCCCTCTCCCTCTCCCTCTCCCTCTCCCTCTCCCTCTCCCTCTCCCTCTCCCTCTCCCTCTCCCTCTCCCTCTCCCTCTCCCTCTCCCTCTCCCTCTCCCTCTCCCTCTCCCTCTCCCTCTCCCTCTCCCTCTCCCTCTCCCTCTCCCTCTCCCTCTCCCTCTCCCTCTCCCTCTCCCTCTCCCTCTCCCTCTCCCTCTCCCTCTCCCTCTCCCTCTCCCTCTCCCTCTCCCTCTCCCTCTCCCTCTCCCTCTCCCTCTCCCTCTCCCTCTCCCTCTCCCTCTCTACCCCTCTTGTTCTCTCCCCCTATTTTTCTCTCCTCCTCTTTTTCTCTCCTCTTTTTCTCTCCCCCTCTTTTTTTCTCCCCCTCTTTTTCTCTCCTCCTCTTTTTCGCTCCCCCTCTTTTTCGCTTTCTCTCTCTGTTTCTCTTTCTCTCTCTCTGTTCCTCTCTCTTTCTCTCTCTTTCACTCTCTTTTATCTAATTCACGCATTTATTTCTTCCCTATGTTACGTTTTGCGTAGAATCACTAAGACCTACGGTTATCTTCGCGGACGGGAATTAGTCTCTTCTTTGAGTCGTTATATATTCATTAAACATTATTTCTTTCTCTCATCCTCTCATCGTTCGAAGAATTTTATTATCCTAGCTAGTTATTTATTTATTTATTTATGTTTTTTTAATGCTTTTTGTTCAGTTCGCGAGATCGCGCGTGTTTTTCCTTCGGTTTTTAGCTTTTTTTCTTTTTTTTTTTTTATCGTTCCACGAACTTCGCACGCGACCGGATTTACCTATACAATATTCAAAATCCGCTAGCTCTGGTTCGTGCTCTCGCCCTCCAATATCAACGAAACATTATCTAAGATATTTTTTTTGTCAACTCCCGTCGTATAGGAGAACGCGTTCGTGGAACTAGGAAAAAGTAATTGAAGCGCCGATGTGCGCGCCCCGCACGTCCTCCACGGAGCAGACGAAGAAGAAGAAGAAGAAGAAGAAGTTTAATAAGATAACAATAATGAATAAGAATTAATGAGAAGTTGAAGAGGAATTAGTTTAAGAAGTTAGAAGAAGAAGAAGAAGAAGATGGTCGCGCCGCCACGCGGGACCGTTGATAGAAACTCACAGCGGACGATTAATCGTATAAAGAGTTCATCGAGGATTGCGTTTAATCCAGTCTTTTTTTTTTTTTTTTTTCTTCCTTTTATCTGGGGAGTTTCGTAATAAGATATTAATCTAGGGACAACCGCACTCGTCGACCACCATTTTCGGTAGATCTCTCTTGATGATGTTGGAGTCAGGCCCGTAGTATATGAGCGACATTGGCGAGAACTTGAGGGGTGCGCAGCACGGCTGCATGCCCGCAAGTCTATCCATTTTTCTGTACTCCTCGATAACGTGGGTGTAATAATTCAGAAAGGTATCGGGCGTTCTGTGACCAGCTGCGCAGTCGCCTCGGCAGTAATTCGCGTAGTAACTGAAACAGCGTAGAAAAAAAAAAAAGATACCAAAGTTCAACGGTGTAGCTATCGTGCTGATATACGAGTTCGTGGCTTGATATATGCTTGCAAGAGCTCGCAATAAAATCATTTTATTTCAATCGAACTCTTCGCTTTCTGTGTAAATGGCACCGATGATACCATCTGAATCGTACATCTAAATGGTACGTTTCAAATTGCCAATCGAAATGGTACCAATGGTTCCATCTAAATGGTACGTTTCAAATTATCAAACGAAATGGTATCGATGATACCATCTAAATCATACATCTAAATGGTGCGTTTCAAATGATCAATCGAAATGGTATCGATGGTACCATCTAAATCGTCCATCTAAATTGCACGTTTCAAATTATCAATCGAAATGGTACCGATGGTACCATCTAAATCGTCCATCTAAATGGCACGTTTCAAATTATCAATCGTAATGGTACCGATGGTACCATCTAAATCGTCCATCTAAATGGCACGTTTCAAATTATCAATCGAAATGGTACCAATGGTACCATCTAAATCGTCAATTTAAATGGCACGTTTCAAATTATCAATCGAAATGGTACCGATGGTACCATCTAAATCGTCCATCTTCATGGCACGTTTCAAATTATCAATCGAAATGGTACCGATGGTACCATCTAAATCGTCCATCTAAATGGCACGTTTCAAATTATCAATCGAAATGGTACCGATGGTACCATCTAAATCGTCCATCTAAATGGCACGTTTCAAATTATCAATCGAAATGGTATCGATGATACCATCTAAATCATACATCTAAATGGCACGTTTCAAATTATCAATCGAAATGGTACCGATGGTACCATCTAAATCGTCCATCTTCATGGCACGTTTCAAATTATCAATCGAAATGGTACCGATGGTACCATCTAAATCGTCCATCTAAATGGCACGTTTCAAATTATCAATCGAAATGGTACCGATGGTACCATCTAAATCGTCCATCTAAATGGCACGTTTCAAATTATCAATCGAAATGGTATCGATGATACCATCTAAATCATACATCTAAATGGCACGTTTCAAATTATCAATCGAAATGGTACCAATGGTACCATCTAAATCGTCAATTTAAATGGCACGTTTCAAATTATCAATCGAAATGGTACCGATGGTACCATCTAAATCGTCCATCTAAATGGCACGTTTCAAATTATCAATCGAAATGGTACCGATGGTAAAATTTAAATCGTCCATCTAAATGGCACGTTTCAAATTATCAATCGAAATGATACCGATGGTACCATCTAAATCGTCCATCTAAATGGCACGTTTCAAATTATCAATCGAAATGGTACCGATGGTACCATCTAAATCGTCCATCTAAATGGCACGTTTCAAATTATCAATCGAAATGGTATCGATGGTACCATCTAAATCGTCCATCTAAATGGTACGTTTCAAATTATCAATCGCAATGATACCGATGGTACCATCTAAATCGTTCATCTAAATGGTACGTTTCAAGCTATCACTCGAAATGGTACCAATGGTACCATCTAAATCGTTCATCTAAATGATAAGTTTCAAATTATCAATCGAAATGCTATCAAGGGTACCATTTAAATTATCCATTTAAACGGTCCCATATAAATCATGAATGTAAATGGTAACGATGGTACCATTAGTCATCTATCCATATGTTGATACCCATTCAGATAAATTTTTACGATCTTTCTGAAAAATTCCGACCCGAATCTTTGATCGAATTTCAAGCTCGGACCATTCTCAAACTCATGCTTACCCTTGTGGCGCGATAATCCAATCGTCCCATCCGAGTTGGGAAAAGCTCACGTAGAATCTTTGTTTGCAACACTGACCCTTGATAGCGCCGCTGCATTCGATAGCTCGTCGTCTCACCCGCTTCACAGCTGCCGGATCAGTCCGTACGACTAAAAATGGCCTATCTGGATCTTGTCCACCTTAAACATTCAATAAAAAAAATACAATAAAAAAGGAGCCAATCAAATTATTATCCGAAATTCAATACACGGAGATATTCGAGCTTTCTCTAAAATGTAACATACTTCTTGCGTTCAAAGACGACTCAACGACGTTCGGTGATTGAACACCGAAAGTCGATACGTGGACGTGACTACCGCAACCCGTGCAATCGACCAATAGAGTTAATTTCTCGTGCCTCGTTGAGCTTGACTCGTGACCGCTGTACCAGTTACTCACTACTCTCGTAACGTCAAACTTTTGCCAACCCAATTGATTGACGTTTACTCCTAATGACGTCACCATTTCCAGGTGTTCGCCGAGTTCCTGAAAGAAAAGAAAGAGTAAAAGTTAAATTTCCACATATCATCTGAACTATCGTTTTTTCGGGGAACGAAATTTTCAAAAGTTATGGGCAACTTTTTTTTCCCCCTCCACACCGCCCTTCCCTCCCCCCCCCCCCTTAACTTACCTTGCCCCTCAGATGCGTGACGTTGCCGCATCTCACCCTGAACACCCACAGGGTGATATTCCGCTGATTGCTCTGGGCACGTCGGTGATGCTGATAATGATGCGCGTGCCTCAATTCGACTCTCGCCCAGAGGGTCGCTCTTTTGATTCTCAGAGGCTCCAGAGCCGGATCACCGCTCGATCTCGGAAACTCGAGAAGCGGCTGACCGTTCAGGGTGCGTCCTGCAATGAACAAAAAGAATGCAATCGATATAGATCAGTTCGGTTATTGCGGCAAAGAAAAGGCTGTTGTGAACTGGAAAAAACATTTTTTTTTTTTTTTTAAGTTGCTCGAGGTACCGTTTTTGAATCTCGCGATTTTAGTCCTATAAATCTCTCGGTGGCCAGTTAACTCGTCCTGGCTGCAGTCAGCATATCCGTTGCCTCTGCTATTACACCCAGAAAAATAATTTCTTTGACGGGCGCCGCGCAAAAAATGATTTATTTGGCTTAAATAAACATTTATTTGGTTTAAATAAACGTTTATTTGGTTTAAATAAATATTCATTTGATTTGAATAAATATTTATTTGATTTAAATAAAAATTTATATAAACAAATAAAAATATTTATTTGATTTAAATAAAAATTTATAGAAACAAATAAAAATATTTATTTAAAGAAAATAAATATTTATTAGCAAGTGGCCGCCAAATGCATTTTTTTTCGGGCTTTTGTGACGGGTCATTTTTTTTTGTCAATTCAGTGTCGCGTGACTGTCAATTGACAGGTCCAAAAATGACCGCACTGTGACAACAGCGACGTTAGCTGTGAAAAACTCGACGGTCCCAACTTAAAAATTAACAAAGTACCAATCTCGTTAAAAAGAAAAAAAAATGTTGCATTCATTTCATAATATTGTTTCATTGATGAATTAATTGATAAAAAAATGAAAATACTAATGTCTACGAAGTCTAAACTCCTAAAAAGTTGACCAAATTTGTGACAAAAAAAAAAGAAAAAATGACGTTTAAGTCTCAAATCGATAAAATGTCTTTTGTTGCTTTGACCACGTTGTGTCCCCGAACAAAAATGATGGTCATGGCACAACAAACATTGTCTGGAATCCAAAAAGACGCTCAATTGACGGTCATTTTTTGGACAATCGACGCTTACAATAAATGACCGTAATGGCACATTCATAAATACATCACACTGTTGAAAATGTTATGAAATTTACAACACGTTTAATATACAGCGTTATATGAAATATACAAACCAGTCATATGAAATTATAATTCATATACATTGTATTTGAATTTTAATAATTTAGTCTTAAATGCAATACCTGTATATTAAAATTACCGGTGATGACATCGAAAATTAAGACATCCGTATATGACAATTATGTTATTACAAATATTATAGAAACAATATTGTTTTTGATATATCGGTAACGCATATATTATTACATACGTGTCAACGAAATTTCATACACTGTATATGCATAAAGCTTCATATATATTTTATGAATTTTCAAACAGACATTTTTGAAATGTCTGTTTGAAAATTGTGCATGTGCATGAAAGTGCATGTGCATCGTAGCTTTATGCGAGCGCAATAACGAAATCCGCTTCCGTCCCATTATTACGCCATTGGCGCTATTCAACGTCGACTCTCGAGTCCTCCCTACCCAAAGACCAGGCATTCGGTGTGCAAAAGATCGTTGGATCTCATATTCAAAATTTACCAAAATTTTCGAGACATTTTTATCCATATGTGGAGCAACCGATATTGGACCTAAAATCGCGCACGAAAACAGCGGTAAATTTTTTAAGCCTATACTGTTAAAAATATCTGTTTGACAATTCATAAAATGTATGTGAAGTTTTATGCATATACATTGTATGAAACTTCATTTACACGTGTGTAAGAATATTGCGTTACCGATATAATAAAAAACAATATTGTTTGTATAATATTTGTAACAATAACATAATTTTCATATGCGGATGTCTTAATTTTCAATGCAATCACCGCTAATTTTAATATACAGGTATTGCATTTAAGATTAAATTATTAAAATTAAAATATCATTTATATGAATTCTAATTTCACATATCGAGGTTGTATATCTCATATAGCTTTGTATATTAAACGTGTTCTAAATTTCATAAGATTGTTAAAAATGTCTGTTTGAAAATTGATAAAATGTATATGAAGTTTTGTACATATACAAGTGTATGAAACTTCATTGACACGTGTGTAATAATATTGCGTTACCGGTATAATAAAAAACAATATTGTTTGTATAATATTTGTAACAATAACATAATTTTCATATGCGGATGTCTTAATTTTCAATGCAATCACCGCTAATTTCAATATACAGGTATTGCATTTAAGATTAAATTATTAAAATTAAAATATCACGTATATGAATTCTAATTTCACATATCGAGGTTGTATATCTCATATAGCTTTGTATATTAAACGTGTTCTAAATTTCATAAGATTGTTGAAAATGTCTGTTTGAAAATTGATAAAATGTATATGAAGTTTTGTACATATACAGTGTATGAAACTTCATTGACACGTGTGCAATAATATTGCGTTACCGGTATAATAAAAAACAATATTGTTTGTATAATATTTGTAACAATAACATAATTTTCATATGCGGATGTCTTAATTTTCAATGCAATCACCGCTAATTTTAATATACAGGTATTGCATTTAAGATTAAATTATTAAAATTAAAATATCACGTATATGAATTCTAATTTCACATATCGAGGTTGTATATCTCATATAGCTTTGTATATTAAACGTGTTTTAAATTTCATAAGATTGTTAAAAATGTCTGTTTGAAAATTGATAAAATGTATATGAAGTTTTGTACATATACAGTGTATGAAACTTCATTGACACGTGTGCAATAATATTGCGTTACCGGTATATTAAAAACAATATTGTTTGTATAATATTTGTGACAATAACATAATTTTCATATGCGGATGTCTTAATTTTCAATGCAATCACCGCTAATTTTAATATACAGGTATTGCATTTAAGATTTAATTATTAAAATTAAAATATCATTTATATGAATTCTAATTTTACATATCGAGGTTGTATATTTCATATAGCTTTGTATATTAAACATCTTATAAATTTCATAAGATTTTTAACGGCGTAGCGAGTTTCCTACGACTCTTTCACTTATCGTGTGTCGCATATCCGATTTTACATCCGAAAAATTTTGACGATACTGCCGGCACACCCGCTTCGTGTACTCGGCGGTGGACTTTGGCCAAAGCTTGAGAAAATTGGCAATCTTTACACCGATACTGACTCGATAATTGGCCGCTTCCGTCGGTTCGGCAAAAACCTACACGGGTCATGGCGTTGCGGTAAAACGGAAACTTCTCTCGTGATCTACGGCAAGTAATGTATTAAACGGTGGATTCGGCGCAGGCGCCGAACAGCTTCTTATTTTCGAGGCGTCACGGTCTGTTGAAAAGCTAAAAAAAAAAATTAAAAAAAAAAATTAAAAAAAAAATTAAAAAAAAAAATTAAAAAAAAAAACAGGCACCTCAAAGAGCTCCTGCAATCTTTACCGGGTACAGATTGAAGATTTATCGTAATTTTTATACGCTATGCAAAGTTCGTCTGTTTATCATAAATTATCACCCGAATCCGAGATACGATCGGCCTTGCATTGTACGTCCGGGCAAAGATCGTCGAATAACATTTTTACTATTTCGGTACTGAGGGAGTGACGATTTTTGTCAGGAAGTTGAGTTTTCGGAGGCGTGGTTGCTCGATACTGGCGACCCAGCAGCGAGGATAACCATGCCCGAAACTGTGTGTTGGTGTGGACCTCCTCTTCCTCCCCCCCCCCCCCCCCCCCCCCCCCTCCGCGTATTCCCGAGCTGCAATACTCCGGGTCGTAAAACACCACGTATCGTCGTCTTCGTCGTTGTCGACGTCGACGTCGACTACGCCGACGACGATTCTCGGCACATCGAGCTTTCGCTACGCTTACAACTATAAAACTCATTCCTTGCTTCTACAATACCGAACCGCCCTCTCCCCCCCCCCCCCCCCCGCCCCCATCCCAACCCCAAACCTCTGTCCTCGCGTATATATTTTCTGGACATTTGCACTCAGAAATTACGGACACGGAAAAATCGTACGTCACTATTCGTTACTAATACTTTCGCACATTGTTAGAGGAACAGAAGATATGTTTGTTTATCTTTGAAACAAGGATGTAACAGTCGGAGAAATAATTTATATGACGGCCACCGTTTATTTAGATTAATTAAAATATTTATTTGATTTTAACGTGAATAGTTAGTCAATTGAAATAAATATTTATCGAAGTCAAATAAATATGTTATTTAATCTAAATAAACGGTGACCGTGAAATAAATTATTTTTCTTGGTGTAAATTAAGGATGGTTTAGCAACATGAAATGTTGACTTTTCGGGTTTGTGTGTCTGGAGTTTCAGAAATTACAAAAATGTGTCCTTTTGATAATCGCTTAATAATGCGGAACTGTATATGTTTGTACATAAAAAAAAAATGCTTCGGTCACTTTGGTAGGGGCTCAATGGGAAAGCTTTCATAGACCCTAGAAAGGATATCCGGATGAATTCTAATTTCACATATCCGGAAGAGAATATCTTTTTGGCGAGAAATGGCAATTTACTTGCTGCAATGAAAAAAAAAAAAAAAAATCACTTGCGGCCTGCCAATGAAAAAGGAAAATTATTTCAATTCTACTTTCAATTCTCACAATTCCATGTGATATTGACACAACGACGGCAAGACGGTCAAGGTGACGCGTTATCGCTTCAATTCCCCATGGAATTGTGAGAAATTAAAGGAGAATTGAAGTATTTTCTTTTTGGCAGCCCGCAAGAGAATTTTACTTGAGTCATTGATATTTTTTTCGGGGTCCACTCGCGTCAAATGGATTTCGGTTGGAGTGCATAAAGTCTCCGTACGTACTGTCGAGCGTGGATCTGCCGATAGTAGATTGTTTTGTAGATTTCTTTTCCCGACCATGCAACAATTTTCGGGAGACCGGAACCCATCAAAGACCCCGAATAAAATTTCTGCACGCGTCGACGTCGACCCAATAGGTCATTAATTCTGTACACAGAGTACACCGATAAAAAATGTCTCTTTGAAAATTCATGAAATTTATACGAAGTTTTATGCATATACAGTATATGAAATTCTATGACACGTATGTAAGAATATTGCGTTAACGGTATATTAAGAACAATATTATTTGTGTAATATTTGTAATAACAACATAATTTTCATACACGGATGTCTTAATTTTCAATGCCATCACCGGTAATTTTAATATACAGGTATTACATTTAAGATTAAATTATTAAAATTCAAATACAATGTATATGAATTCACATTTCATATACCGAGGTTGTATGTTTCATATAACTTTGTATATTAATAATGTTGTAAATTTCAACTGACTTACACTGTCAGTTTTATGCATGTACAGTGTATGAAATTCTTTTGACACGTATGTAAGAATATTGCGTTAACGGTATATTAAGAACAATATTATTTGTGTAATATTTGTAATAACAACATAATTTTCATACACGGATGTCTTAATTTTCAATGCCATCACCGGTAATTTTAATATACAGGTATTACATTTAAGATTAAATTATTAAAATTCAAATACAATGTATATGAATTCACATTTCATATACCGAGGTTGTATGTTTCATATAACTTTGTATATTAATAATGTTGTAAATTTCAACTGACTTACACTGTCAGTTTTATGCATGTACAGTGTATGAAATTCTTTTGACACGTATGTAAGAATATTGCGTTAACGGTATATTAAGAACAATATTATTTGTGTAATATTTGTAATAATAACATAATTTTCATACACGGATGTCTTAATTTTCAATGCCATCACCGGTAACTTTAATATACAGGTATTACATTTAAGATTAAATTATTAAAATTCAAATACAATGTATATGAATTCACATTTCATATACCGAGGTTGTATGTTTCATATAACTTTGTATATTAATAATGTTGTAAATTTCAACTGACTTACACTGTCAGTTTTATGCATGTACAGTGTATGAAATTCTTTTGACACGTATGTAAGAATATTGCGTTAACGGTATATTAAGAACAATATTATTTGTGTAATATTTGTAATAATAACATAATTTTCATACACGGATGTCTGAATTTTCAATGCCATCACCGGTAACTTTAATATACAGGTATTACATTTAAGATTAAATTATTAAAATTCAAATACAATGTATATGAATTCACATTTCATATATCGAGGTTTTATGTTTCATATAACTTTGTATATTAATAATGTTGTAAATTTCAACTGACTTACACTGTCAGTTTTATGCATGTACAGTGTATGAAATTCTTTTGACACGTATGTAAGAATATTGCGTTAACGGTATATTAAGAACAATATTGTTTGTGTAATATTTATAATAACAACATAATTTTCATACACGGATGTCTGAATTTTCAATGCCATCACCGGTAACTTTAATATACAGGTATTACATTTAAGATTAAATTATTAAAATTCAAATACAATGTATATGAATTCACATTTCATATACCGAGGTTGTATGTTTCATATAACTTTGTATATTAATCATGTTGTAAATTTCAACTGACTTAAACTGTCAGTTTTATGCATATACAGTGTATGAAATTCTATTGACACGTATGTAAGAATATTGCGTTAACGGTATATTAAGAACAATATTATTTGTGTAATATTTGTCATAACAACATAATTTTCATATACGGATGTCTGAATTTTCAATGCCATCACCGGTAATTTTAATATACAGGTATTACATTTAAGATTAAATTATTAAAATTCAAATACAATGTATATGAATTCACATTTCATATACCGAGGTTGTATGTTTCATATAACTTTGTATATTAATAATGTTGTAAATTTCAACTGACTTACACTGTCAGTTTTATGCATATACAGTGTATGAAATTTTATTGACACGTATGTAAGAATATTGCGTTAACGGTATATTAAGAACAATATTATTTGTGTAATATTTGTATTAACAACATAATTTTCATACACGGATGTCTTAATTTTCAATGCCATCACCGGTAACTTTAATATACAGGTATTACATTTAAGATTAAATTATTAAAATTCAAATACAATGTATATGAATTCACATTTCATATACCGAGGTTATATGTTTCATATAACTTTGTATATTAATAATGTTGTAAATTTCAACTGACTTACACTGTCAAAAACATTTTTAACAGTGTAACTCATGACATGGTCACCCATAACATCTTTTGACGCAACAAACGAATGCTGTTCGTAGTATATGTCGATAAGGGTGTTTCAAAAAAGGACATTTACAAAAATTTTCCTCCCACCTTTTTAAAGTATAAATTTCGATCTCAAATTGAACCTCGCGAAAAGCGGTGCCTAACAAAAAATCCTAAGAGGTGTCGCATTCGACGTTTGTTCGCGTTCGACCAAAAAATTCGGCACCTCCGAAACTTAACTGTCAGCGATTGCCTTTCGCTGATTTTTTTTTTTTTTTTTATCGATCAAAATACATAGTTATATGGGGTGGGAGCTTAACTTTTTGTCATTCATTGTATTGAACACAAAAGACTTTGATTTTTTTAATTTGTATGTAGAAAACGCTAACAATGTCCAGTAGGGTGAATTTGTTGAAAAAAAAAATCTTTCCACCCTCCAAAAGTATAGATTTTAATCTGAAATCGAACCTCACAATTGAAATTACCCGAAGAACAGGGCTAAGCAAAAAAATCTTAAGAGATGCCGCATTCGTCGTTTGTACCCAAAAAGAATTCGACAACTCCTCAATTTAATTGCCACCGCCCCCCGCTCGAGATCTCATTTTTTATATAAAAATATCCTCTTTTCTTCGCTGATATTTTACAATAAAAATATCAGCGATGAAAAGTGCGCGTTCGAGCAAATCTGCCGGCAAGAGTCTTTTCAGAAACCGGTTGCGAATCCGGAAGAGTCTTTGCTGGAGTCTTGACAGATTCTGTGCAGAAGTCATTTCGGAGTCTCTCATAGAAACTCGAGCCATACGTGCATTTTTCTACGCATGATATTTTTATAAAAAAAAAATACTAAAAGATTTTTTTAAAAGATTTCCCAAATAGGGGACGTCGACAAATAAATTTAGGAGTTTTCGAATTTTTTGGGCCCAAACGTTTAATCGGCACCTCTCACGATGTTTTGCTCGGGTTCGTCTTTCGCGAGGTTCAATTTGACATTGAATTCTGTACCTTTGTAGGGTGAAAAGATTTTTTTTTTCAGCAAATTCACACTACCGGACATTATCAGAGTTCCCTGTATACAAATTAAAAAAAAAAAAAAAATTAAATAATATGTATTTTGTTTACATTACAAAATATAACATCAAGTTAATCTCTCACCGGTTAAAAGTATGTATTTCGATCTAAAAAAAAAAAAACATCTAGCGAAAGGCGGTCGTTGACAATTGCGTTTAAAAGGTGGTGCATTTTTTTTGACCGTCACCGACTTTGAGCTTCTATTTGAGGTCGAAATTTATACTTTCGAAGGGTGGGAGCAACATTTTAAAAATATCCTTTTTCGAAACACAATTAATGTGGACAATTATACCGACAATGATGAGAGTTCATGCGCAAGTGTCACTACGATATGCCACGTGGCCATATTCCCCGAAATTTCTGGGTGACATGGCCAGTAAAACCATTTTCTTTTTGGTTTGACATCTGAAACATTTGACGAGGTAACTATAGTATTTCTGTAGTTCGTGTAGACAAAATCAAACATACTAAGACATGTTCTTAGCGATTCCCCTAAGCCCCTCCAGGCCCAATCGACTACCATTATTGCTATGCCCATATCACCCGCGGTTTCCAGGTGATATGAACGAACGCAATATTTTATTTACAGAGCTGCAGTTAAATCACGCATCGAAAATATCGAAAGTTCTGAGTGAATTACTTCAGTCCGATATTTCAAGAGTAAGGTTTTCTCAAACGTAAAACCCTCAATTTATATTGTTTGAAAAATCATGGCAATATCACCCGTGGTTTCCAGGTGATATGAACGAACGCAATATTTTATTTATAGAGCTGCAGTTAAATCACGCATCGAAAATATCGAAAGTTCTGAGTAAAATACTTCAGTCCGATATTTCAAGAGTAAGGTTTTCTTAAACGTAAAACCCTCAATTTATATTGTTTAAAAAAATCATGGCGATATCACCCGTGGTTTCCAGGTGATATGAACGACCGCAATATTTAATTTACAGAGTTGCAGTTAAATCACGCATCGAAAATATCGAAAGTTCTGAGTGAATTACTTCAGTCCGATATTTCAAGAGTAAGGTTTTCTTAAACGTAAAACCCTCAATTTATATTGTTTGAAAAATCATGGCAATATCACCCGTGGTTTTCAGGTGATATGAACGAACGCAATATTTTATTTATAGAGCTGCAGTTAAATCACGCATCGAAAATATCGAAAGTTCTGAGTGAATTACTTCAGTCCGATATTTCAAGAGTAAGGTTTTCTCAAACGTAAAACCCTCAATTTATATTGTTTGAAAAATCATGGCAATATCACCCGTGGTTTCCAGGTGATATGAACGAACGCAATATTTTATTTATAGAGCTGCAGTTAAATCACGCATCGAAAATATCGAAAGTTCTGAGTAAAATACTTCAGTCCGATATTTCAAGAGTAAGGTTTTCTTAAACGTAAAACCCTCAATTTATATTGTTTAAAAAAATCATGGCGATATCACCCGTGGTTTCCAGGTGATATGAACGACCGCAATATTTAATTTACAGAGTTGCAGTTAAATCACGCATCGAAAATATCGAAAGTTCTGAGTGAATTACTTCAGTCCGATATTTCAAGAGTAAGGTTTTCTTAAACGTAAAACCCTCAATTTATATTGTTTGAAAAATCATGGCAATATCACCCGTGGTTTTCAGGTGATATGAACGAACGCAATATTTTATTTATAGAGCTGCAGTTAAATCACGCATCGAAAATATCGAAAGTTCTGAGTGAATTACTTCAGTCCGATATTTCAAGAGTAAGGTTTTCTTAAACGTAAAACTTCAATTTATATTGTTTAAAAAAATCATGGCGATATCACCCGTGGTTTCCAGGTGATATGAACGACCGCAATATTTAATTTACAGAGCTGCAGTTAAATCACCCATCGAAAATATCGAAAGTTCTGAGTGAATTACTTCAGTCCGATATTTCAAGAGTAAGGTTTTTTAAACGTAAACCCTCAATTTATATTGTTTGAGAAATCATGGCAATATCACCCGTGGTTTCCAGGTGATATGAACGACCGCAATATTTAATTTACAGAGCTGCAGTTAAATCACGCATCGAAAATATCGAAAGTTCTGAGTGAATTACTTCAGTCCGATATTTGAAGAGTAAGGTTTTCTTAAACGTAAAACCCTCAATTTATATTGTTTAAAAAAATCATGGGCATATCACCCTCACTTACCCTATTTACGGAACTGAAAGTATATATTTCCACCCTAAAAGCGAAGCTTTTGTAAGTGCGTTACCAATAATGAAACACTTAAACATCCCTAAATGACAATCGATTAGTATCATCGCAAGCCTCGTAAAGCTTTATATACCAACACTGACAGAAGGTACTGCTAAAAATTACCAATCATCTAAGAAAAATTACCATAGCGCATGGTAGTACGGCGCCAGCGCGCAACCTATGACAGAGAGTCTGAGATAATCCAAGAATTTTTACCATAATATCTAAGAAAAAGTCTTATGAATCCGGTACTTCCTACCATATAGGTGGCGCCCTAACTCTCTACTACTATGTGATATGGTTATATCTCCCAAGTGATATAGTAATTTTTACAAGATCCTTCTCTCAGTGTAGACACGGTTTGATCATTAAGATGTAATGACATTAAAATCCCTCGACAACCTTACTCCGCAAAAAATAAGAAAAAATAAGAATTTCAATAGGTCATTAGAGAATCGATATTCAAAAGTTCACATTGACGATCGACAACTTAAAAAAAAAACCAACGAGGCTCTTTTTGTTTCCTCATAGAGAAAGCTGTGTTTTCGTGAAAAAAAATTAGTTTTCGAGATTTTTATGTAAACGTGTTCAGAATGTTCCTAAACAGCCAAAAAACACATGTAGAAAAAATGTCTGGATGTATATGTGTATGTATGTGTGTATGCATGTATGTATGTATGTATGTATGTATGTATGTATGTATGCATGTATGTATCTATGTATGTATGTATGTATGCATGTATGTATGTATGTATGTATGTATGTATGCATGTATGTATGTATGTATGTATGTATGTATGTATGTATGTATGTATGTATGTATGTATGTATGTATGTATGTATGTATGTATGTATGTATGTATGTATGTATGTATGTATGTATGTATGTATGTATGTATGTATGTATGTATGTATGCATGTATGTATGTATGTATGTATGTATGTATGTATGTATTAGGGTGTGTCCAAAAAATTCATTTTTTTTTTTAATTTTCCTCCCATCTTCTTAAACTACAGATTTCAATCTCAAATTGAACCTTGCGAAAGGCGGTGCCTATAAAAAAATCCTAAGTGGTGCCGCATTCGACGTTTGTATCCAAAAATGCGGCACCTCTCAAACTTAATTGTCAGTGACTGCCTTTCGCTGGATTTCTTCATCGATGAAAAAATGTAGTTCTACGGGGTGGGAGGTTAACTTTTTGTCTTTTTTTTTATAAACACAAACGACTTTGATTTTTTAATTCGTATACAGAAAACTATAAATGTCCAGTAGGGGGAATTTGTTGAAAAAAATTCTTCCCACCCTCCAAAAGTATATATTTTCATCTAAAAAAACACCTCCCGAAAGGTGGTCGTTGACAATTACGTTTAAAAGGTGCCGCATTTTTGGGTGCAAACGTCGAATGTCGGCACCACTTAGGATTTTTTTGCTAGGAACCGCTTTTCGCGAGGTTCAATTTTTAATCGAATTCTATACTTTAAAAGGGTGGGACCAACATTTAAAAAAAAATGTCCTTTTTGAGAAACACCCTAGTATGTATGTATGTATGTATGTATGTATGTATGTATGTATGTATGTATGTATGTATGTATGTATGTATGTATGTATGTATGTATGTATGTATGTATGTATGTATGTATGTATGTATGTATGTATGCATGTGTGTGTGCAAATAATTTAACGTTCATAATTTAAAAACGGCTTGAGATATCGAGATTAAATTTTGTCACACATGTTGACGAGTCTCGATCCTCATTAATCGATCAAATTATTGGCCAAATCTATGCGGTCGTTCAGATTTTACGCGTTTTTTTTTTATCGTGTCAAAAATGTCTGTGCGCGTTATGAAAATGTCAATTTTGTTTCATGAAATTTTTCAAAAATTGACCATTCCCAGCACAGGGAATCCCGTGTAAAACTTTGCGAAATGGCGCTTTTTTTTCTGTTAACTGCAAATCCGCGAGCCGAAGGGTTTGGTCGTCTCGCGCGTACCCAACGAGCCCCGTAGTAATTGTCTAACGAGCGAAGTTACAGGTGCAGCCCCCCCTTTTTTTTGTTCACTGTCGAAGAGCTTCGGAAACGGAGGACTATCGGGGAGCTTTTACTGTACACGGGTGAGATATAAATGTATGGAAAGAAGGGCGGGTTTTATCCCATAACGTTTTGGTGAGTCATGAGCGCGCCGACGATGGAGAATCCGGACGGGGGATGAAAGGAGCTCCGAGAGGGATGGTATAAGCACGGTGCGTCTGCCGCCCGTCTGCCTTCCGCCTCTGCCTCTCGGCCCCCCCCCCCTCCCCCCTCCTCCTCCTCGTTCCGTCGGTTTTCGCCTCTCTTATTCTATCGTCGCTCGTTTCGTTACGCTCACTCCTCCTCCTGGTATGCTACACCCTTCTGTACAGCGTAGACGAGCCAGCCAGAGAGTCAGCCTGTCTGCCAGCCAGCTTGCTCGACGGCCACTCCACTATATATCCACTTCGCGCACTACCACTAACCATCCCCCGCCGCCCCCCCCCCCCCCTTCAGCCACTACCATGGCCGCAGGGACCGATATAAAGAAAGACACACCGAAGAGCGAGGATAAAAAGTTGGTCGTTGTATTTTCTGCGGAGGGTTTAACGCAGATTTCTCCAAAGGGCGCGACGACATGATTCGCTATACGATGTAAATTTGTTTGAGGCAAGGGAATTGAGCCGTGAAGACCGCCGAGAGAGAGAGCCGTCCGACTAATAAGGACCGTAACCACTGCGGGAAAGAAAATCATCTCTGAGATACGCTTAAGAATTCGCAACGGCGAGTCTTCGTCCTGAGCGCCGAATAAATAGGATTTCCACGGTTGTGAGACAAGAGAGTCAACAGCGAGATAACATAAAAACAAAAAACAAAAAAAGAGAGAGAAACAAAGGCCTCGATGTCGCGGAGAGAAAGACACAAAGTCGAGGATTCGATGCGAAGGAAGAGCCGTAGAGAAGATCCGAAAGTAGTTTCGTCTATCCGGTAATATCAACGCGAAAGGGGGATTCACGAAATTTACTGTTACATCTTTAATATTCTCCGCTTTCTGCCCTGTATGTTCGGCTATCTTTGTTTTTTTTTTTTTTTTTTTTTGCCCTATAACGAAAATCCCGAGACTCGAATCTCCGTTGACGAAAAATTTGACCCAGTTAACTCATTTCTGCGTACACGTCTCGCTCGGCCGGCCACTCTTGGCACTCTCACTGCTTGTCGGTAGGAGGAAAAAACAAAAAAAAAACAAAAAAAAAACAAAAAAATCGAAAGTAACAAAAGTGTAAAAAAAAAAATTGACTTTTTTTTTGTTTTTTTTTTTAATTGTTTCTACCCGAGTTCAAGTTTTTTTGGAAAAATTGAAGAGGAGCGAAAAGTCATCGGCCATTTGGGCTGTTATGAGTGCAGCGTCGGGACGTCGAAGGGTCGGAGTTGGGGATGATGAATCCGGAGTCATTTTTCGGGCAGAAAAAGAGAGGCATCCCTATTGCCGTTTGCGCCGCATTGCGACACGACAACCACACACACCGAAAGGAGAAACGTTTCTACACGCCGAGACTTTTCTTCTCTGTCTCGCTGGGCCACGTACAGTCGTGTTCTCCGCTATCTTCAGCTCCAGCTTTCTCCCCCCCCCCCGCCTCTTTCTCTCTCTCTCTCTCTCTCGGTGTCTTCGTAATTCGTTTTTGTTTTGTCGATGAGCGAGAAAGCTCTCGAATTTTTCCAAGACAGAAACGCCGAAGCCCCGAACGATCTCTCTGACCCTGGCGAAATTCTCGACCCATTTATTGAATTAAATGTAAAAATGTTGTGTCTCTCAAACGGACACTCAGGCGAATCGTCGCGGACGCGAAAGGACCAAATTTGAGCTACCGATTGGATGCCAGTGACCTTCGACCTCAAGCTCGAAGGTTTTCTATCTAAATTGGATCGCGCCTTCGTTCCTCCAGCCGCCATATCGAATCACCCATTTTTATTTGTATTCTCTTGACCTCGGTTCCAATTGCGACGACACTCGATACAGTTCGAGCGATCCGCATAGTTATGGTAGCTCTGTCGCTTGGTTCCAGCCCACAAGTTCAAATTCATTTCGCATAAGTTCGAGAAAAGCCAGATAAAATTTCAAATACTTCTCGATTGTATAGAAAAAAAAATCTGAAAAAAGTCTGAAAGTCTGAAAAAATTCGTGCGCATTAAATGTACTGAAAAATATTGATTTCGCATAATAACAAGTCCAAAGTGTTAGTAAAAAATTAAACAAGAGATTAATTGTTTAACAAATTACCCGGCAAACAAATATATATATATATATATATATATATATATATATATATATATATATATATATATATATATATATATATATATATTATTACGAAAATGATTCGTTAATTTTTCTGAATACCTACGTATGAATTTTTTTCAGATTTTTAAGCTTGCTTTGAATTTTGTGTTTTTTTTCCATATACAAAAAAAAAAAAAAAATCAAAGCAAATTTAAAAATCTGAACAAATTTATACGTTCTTAGAAAAAAGAACGAATCATTTACATAAAAAAAAAAAAAAAAAAAAAAAAAAAAAATGGGTTTCCGGGAAATTTGTTAACCAACTTTTTTTTTTTTCATCAATTTGTTAATAACATTTTGAAATTATTATAATGCAAGATTAATCTTTTCGGTACCTTTGCTGTGCATGCATTTTTTCAGATTTTTATACAATCAAGAAGTATTTGCAATTTCATCTCATTTTTCTCGAACTCATGCGAAATGAATATCAAACGACAGAATTACATTAACGAATGCCTTAACATCATCGTCATTATTAGTTTCAACTTTTGTAAATTGTGACCTTCGGACAAATACTTATTCGTCAAGATTCCGTCGATCTTCGATATTCGACTCGCCAAGTTGGACTCCCACCTCCGTCTGCTATTATTTTGATTCCCACTTACGATTAAGCTGATGAATATGGGGAATTTGAACGATTCGCCGTGTTAACGAAGGGTCAACAGCGCAGAATCCACAATTTTTTGTTTGCCCTGTCTCGACTGCCGCCTTAATTAGACATATCGTCCGAAGAATCGACAGAGTTAACAAAGCGTTACTGCGTGCACGTTGTGTACGCGTTTGGCGTTAATAGCCGAGGGTGTTGAATAACTGGCTTCGGGTGAGAACGGAGTGTACAAGAGGGATGAGAAACCATTGCTCGGCGGTTTGCAGCGAGTCGCGTACACAAACACAAACACAAACACAAACACAAACACAAACACAAACACAAACACAAACACAAACACAAACACAAACACAAACACAAACACAAACACAAACACAAACACAAACACAAACACAAACACAAACACAAACACAAACACAAACACAAACACAAACACAAACACAAACACAAACACAAACACAAACACAAACACAAACACAAACACAAACACAAACACAAACACAAACACAAACACAAACACAAACACAAACACAAACACAAACACAAACACAAACACAAACACAAACACAAACACAAACACAAACACAAACACAAACACAAACACAAACACAAACACAAACACAAACACAAACACAAACACAAACACAAACACAAACACAAACACAAACACAAACACAAACACAAACACAAACACAAACACAAACACAAACACAAACACAAACACGCACACGCACACGCACACGCACGCTCACACACACACACATACACACATAGGTAGACGATAGCGAGAGCTATCGAGCGAATATCAGCCTATTAGCACGGCCAAGGTTCGAGTGTTATAGGCAGCTGATGCATTGCTGGCCATATGTCCGATACATACATTCAATGCCCGCTATAGTTGCCCTCAACGTATTATACCACAGAAACGTAGAAACGGAGATATATTCTTCGTACCAGCAACGTTTACGTAGCATTATGTATAGGAAAGTTGGATATTATCGAGTACCCACTGCCTGTTGGAACCTTCCTTTGCCACCTCGCTGCCCCCCCCCCCCCTTTCCCCTTGTCCCCGCCCCAACACTGCACTCAACCCAGTGGATTATCAAGGACGCGAGCGATCGTTCAACTATACGTTCTCTCTGCTTCTCTATCGTTCATCGATTTCAGATTCTTTTACATGTACACGTGAAACTGCCGAGGGAACACACATAACCGACCACTTTGCGCGTCAGTTTCGTCGACAAATCGACGGGGATAAATTTAATCGAAGGGCCCACGAGGGCTGTGGAAAAAACGTAGCGTGACATTTTCTCTTTAATCGATATCGTAATTCGATCGATTGATACTGCGGATATTAAGGTAGCTATGTCGCTTCGCGCTCATTTCGCATAAGTTCGAGAAAAATTAGAGAAAATTGCAAGTACTTCTCGACGGTATAAAAATCTGAAAAAAATTTCATGCATATTAAAGGTACTGAAATGATTAATTTCGCATAATAATAATTACAAAATGTTATTAACAAATTAATCAAAAAATTAATTGTTTAACAAATTATCGGGCAAACCAACTTTTTTTTCTTCAATGAAAATGATTCGTTCACTTTTCTGAATACGTATGAATTTTTTAAGATTTTTCAGTTAAATTTGATTTTTTTTGTTTTTTCACACATTTTTTCCATATAAAAAAAAAAAGATTCAAAGTTGACTGAAAAATCTGAAAAAATGCATGGGTATTCAGAAAAATGAACGAATCATTTTCATTAAAAAAAAAAAAGTTATGTTGCCGGATAATTTGTGTTAATTGTTAAACAATTAATTTTTTTATTCATTTGTTAATAACACTTTGGAATTATTATTATGCACAATTAATCTTTTCAGTGCCTTTAGTATGCATGAATTTTTTCAGAATTTTATACCATCGAGAATTACATGCTATTTTCTCTTATTTTTCTCGAACTTATGCAAAATGAGCGCGAAGCAACATAGGGTTCCTGTGAGAGCGAGCGAGAGGGGGTTTAGACTCTCCTTAAGGTAGTCCTTGCGAATAGTGTTCACTTCGCATAAGTTTCAGAGAAATGAGAGCAAATGGCTAACACTTCTGGATGATATAAAAATCTGAAAAAAAAAATCAAGCATATCGAAGGTGGTGAAAAGATTAATTTTGCACAATAATAATTTCAAAATGTTATTAACAAATTGATGAAAAATAAAATTGTTCGCCAAATATCTCGAAAACCTAACTTTTTTTTTTTGAATAAAAATTATTTGTTCATTTTTTTGAATACGTATGAATTTTTGCATATTTTTAAATTCACTTTGATTTTTTTTTTGTTTTTTTATATGGGAAAAACGTGTAGAAAAACAGAAAATTCAAGGTGAATTTAAAGATCTGAAAAAAATTCATACGTATTCAGAAATATGAACGAACAATTTTCATTTGAAAAGTTAAGTTTCCGGGATATTTGTTGAACAATTTTATTTTTCATGAATTTGTTAATAACATTTTAGAATTATTATTAGGCAAAATTAATCCTTTCGGCATCTTTAATACACTTGATTTTGTTTTCAGATTTTTATACCATCGAGAAGTGTCTACAATTCCCACTCATTTCTCTGAAACTTAAGTTGAAGTGAACACTATTCGCAAGGACTACCTTAAGGTGCAGTGCGATTCCTCGGTTGTTGTTGTTGTTGTTAACGAAAATTGCAATGCGAAATTCTTTAGGATGGCTAATTTTTTGGGAAAAATACGAGAAGGGCTTAACTATGCGCAGTAATTCTGCTGTTCACTGGTCTCGTCATTTTTCGAAGGAATAAAGGCCTTGGGAGATTTTTGTGGTGCGAAATTGCAGCTATGTCTCTTGCACTCATAGCGGTTACACTTCAACATAAGGACATGTGATACATAGGTGTTGATGCTGCGATGGTAACAAATCGTTTTTCATATTTTCTCCGTGATGGTTGAGATGCTTCGACCAAAATTACACGGTAAAAAAAAGTTTGTACTTTTTACAACAACTCATTGTCCACAAGCGTCAAAAATTTTGGTTATTTGTTAATTTTCCAGTTTTACAAACAAAAGTACAAACTAAAATTGTCAATGACACGAGAAATAATGAGACAGATTGGTATGTTCAAATAAATGACAATCGAGTTTGTCGCTTAATTTGACAAAATTATTTTTACGAAATTTTGCATTTTGATTTTACGACATTATTTTTTTACTGTGCAAATTTGGTTCTTGTAGTCGATAGATACAAGTGTGAAAACCTAATTTGCCCTTGCTCGTCGTGTCAATCGTTTTGAAGAAAACAGGGAAGGCGATTTCTTACCGACTGAGTCTTTACCACATGCCCTTAAGGTACTTCTGTCGCGAAGGCAATCCAAAGTCATCTGCATAAATCTTTGACATGTTGTCATTGAACTATCAAATTTTACTTGTTCAAAATCTCGAAGGTTTTTACCGACCATTTCGATGAATAATTAGATCATGAAAAATCGATCTTTTTACACGGCACTTACGGGAGAGCTTGCGAAATTGATCTTCAAATCGAGAATCAACACACTTAGATCAAAGATGCAGAGAAAAATATAAATTACTGCGGACTCGCGAATCAATCAGGAATTCATGCGTAACAAAAAAAAAAAGTGAAGTCACCGGACTAATGTTCAATAGAACTGCGATCAAAGTGCACGGTTTTGGGGAGAATTGACGTTTCCTAACCGTCATGAAAATGAAGTAAAATCCACACTAAACAAGATAATCCGCTTGCAAACAATCGGTTCGATCTAAATACGAACATTTTCATAGACACTCTATTATCGTTAATAACATTATTGATGCAGACAAAGTACCACATATCATTATTTTTTTTTATGACATATAGACGCTGATGTCCATGACTTTGGCGTACCGACAGAGTTACCTCCCAGCAAACACTGAATGTAGCAGCTACATAAAATTTAGGTCTTAAAAAGTCGTAACGCTGTTATATAACATCGCCATAAATGTTATGTCTTCTTTTAATAACAATTATGACATGAAATTATGCGGAAACGAAACGTAAATATTATATAATATTTCTGTAACAAAATATACGTACTATACGAAAACGTACTTGTTACGTAAATGTTATTAATAGTTACATATTTAATACATAACTATTTCCCTATTCTGTTACTTTCTTGAGTGAGAAAAAGTTCATCACTGGTGAATCACCGGTTATCTTCTTGCTACATAACGTGTTACTTTCTGTGCGGTAACTGCTACATCAATGTTATCTATTTGTGTTTGCTGGGCTTAAGGGCAGAACGATTGCAATTCGAAGTGGGCGTTGCGAGCGGTCTTTCAGATGAAATTTTTTGATAGCTCGACCACCTGACGAATTGGCAGTCTTATTTCGAAGCTAAATTCGATCGGGAGGACAACGACAAGTGTGACAAACTGTTGGCCGCGAGTGAACATTGCGAAATTCACCAACTGTCCAGAGATTTCGATGCGATCGTCACCTTCTTTCGACTTTTTATCTTTCCAACGGTTGAACCTAACCTACACAGTAACAAAGATTTGTACATTTAACGTACCTTTTTTTTTGTCCACAAACGTCCACAATTGTTTTGTTGTTAATGTCGCAAAAAGTATTCGTAAAATTGACAGACATTTTTGCAAAATGGACAAGATTTTTTTTTTTTATTTTTTTTTTTAATTTAACAAGAAAATAATTGTGGACGTTTGTGGACAAGAAACTTTGGTACCATTTTTAACGTGTATCATCGCCTCAGACTCGAAAGTCGAACGAACGAACACTTGTCCGTTTATCTAACTTTCTCCCGTCGTATTCCAGAGCAATAAAGATCAATATTTATCATTTAAAAAACGTCTTTCTTCGTACATCCGACTAAACGACTCCAATCGCCTTATTGGCCGAAACTATTCGAACACTACACAGTACCGTGTCATTGACATTTTTTCATTTGTAATTTTGTTCGTAAAACTGGAAAATCAACAAATAAAAAATTATAGACGTTTGCGGACAATAAGTTGTCGTAAAAATGACAAACCTTTTTTTACTGTCGACACACAACATTTTTTAAGACTCTTATTTTTATCTCTCAATCAATTAATTAATTTAGAGATATTTCATTAATAAATTAATACTTTTATTTTTGTCTGTAAATTGTCGCATATAATGAATAGCAAATTAATTATCGGACTCCGTTAAATAAACAAGTGTGTGTGTGTGTGTGTGTGTGTGTGCGCGCGCGCGCGCGCGTGTGTGTGTGTGTGTGTGTGTGTGTCTATATATATATATATATATATATATATATATATATATATATATATATATATATATATATACATATATATACTTGTTTATTTAACGGAGTCCGATAATTAATCGTCATGAAAATAAAGTTATATGTATATATGTGTGTGTGTGTGTATATATATATATATATATGGATATTATTGTGAAAAACAGCCGTAGTCTGTGAGATGCGGTTGGGATGAGTGCGACGTGGTGGAGACTGTTCGTGTCGCGTTGCACTTAAGCTCTCTGGAACGAGACGAGAATCTCGAGAGAAGTCCTTGCGCGGTATGCGGGGAAAGAGGGGGGTGGGGGTGGGGGGTGGGGTTGTTGGTGGTGGTGGTGGTTGGAAAATATCGTGGTGGACAGACTCGCGTTCCCGGCATCCACAGAGAGATTTACGTACCGTTGACTGTGTAACTGTAAGAAACTTGGCTTAGTGTTCGGCCTTCGGGAGGGCGAGGGAGGTTTGGAGTCGCACAGCTACAGAAAATCACGGAGTACGAGGGGGGAATGGCGCGAGGCAAATGGCGTATCTTACATCACATTAATGCCAAATATCCATGCCCAAAACGCGAATTTACCACAAAGGAAACGATCCTACAGTCGTCGTTAAGCGCCTTTCGACGAGAGTGGAAATGACGAAATTTTTGTTTTTTTTTTTTCTCTCTCTCTCACATCAAACAACCAAAAAGCATCCCTTAAGTCGCCAGGACAAAAAATTCGTTTGCACAGAGTAAAAAATAATTTCGCAAAATTTCAATGGGAAATTTCGTGAAAATTATTATTATTTTTTTTTTTAAATAATTGACAAACTTGCTTGTCACTTATTTTAATATACGAAACCTGTCCTTTTATTTCCTGTGTTATTGAGAATTTTTGTTTGTACATTTGTTTGTGAAACTAGAAAGTTAACGAATAAAAAAATTTTGGTTCGTTTGTGGACAATGATTTGTTGTAAAAAGTACACATTTTTTTTTACTGTGCACTGAATAGCAGAAATAAAAAAAAAAAGTTGCAAATTGAAATTTTCATATGGCTCTCTCACAATGTTCCTTCATTCGCAAAGCTTCTTCGATGAGAGAGCATCTTCTGTGTTTGTATTGTAATTTATTGAATAGCAAAAAAAAAAAAAAAAATTCTCCGTACATCGAATTTCGTCGTCTTTTCATTCATCTCCATTCTCGATGCCGCCTAATTGAAATATATATATATATTTTTTTTGCATCGTACCTCCTATTGTATCTGCAATCCTCGAAAAGCCTTGATAATGTCGAGAAACGAAGGACTACTATATCCAAAAATAGTGCATTACGATACTAGTGCGAAAAAAACTTTTTCTGAAAGAGTTAACAAAATGTTTTTCGCACGAGTATCGTACAAAATTTTATTTCACGTGGTGCGAAAGGGGAGTTTTAGGCGCGCGAAGCGTGCATAAAACTGCACTTTACGCACAGAGTGAAATAAAATAATTTATTTTATCGCCACCGTTTATTTAGATCAGATAAAATATCTATTTGATTTAAATAAATATTTATTTAAATCAAGCAAATAATTATCAAAATAAAATACATATTTATTTAAGTCAAATAAATATTTTACTTAATATAAATAAATGCTAGCGGTGAAATAAATTATTTTTCTCGATCCGTTATTTTTTTTCGTGTCCGTGAAGAATGCAACTAATTCAGTCGTAATCGAGGAGACACGATTCTCCGGCATTCGTAAATTTCTGATGGCACATTAAGAGCCTTCGAGGGAGGAGGAGAGCTGCGGAAAGGGGCGGAGGGGGGGGGGGATTGGGGGTTGGCGGGAGCGGCTCGTCGCCAAGTCGTCCATTTAAGAAGATCCTGGGTTGAAATGGCTAGCCCTGTCGAGATATAAAGATTCGCTGTAGCCAAGGAAGAACCGAATCTCTCCCACCACGTCCAGACCATTCCTGCGCGTGGAGAGGGCTTCAATCAAATTCACCGAAAAAAGACGAAGGAAAAGGGATCTGCATAATTTTTCTTTTTTTTTCTTCTTCTTCTTCTTTCTTCTTCCGATCATCCGGACATTAAACTCGAACGACAACGGTAATAAACGTAAATTTTCGGCGACTTTGTGGAAAAAAAAAAGAAAGTGTCTCCCTCTCTCCTTCGCGGTCAAAGTGATGAGAGGAGAACTCGACGAAATATAGAGCTTCGGCTGATCCAGACTAGAAATAAAAGAAAAAAAAAAGAAAGAAATTGTCTTTTGGAAGAAAAAACGACCGTGGCTCGCTCCTCGTCTCATATCGAGGCTCGCTCATCGCCCCACGAAGATGAAACTCGATGAAAGTGCGCGCGTAAAAACAGCGAGTAGAGAAGAGACTCCGTAGTATAGTTGAGTTTTGTGGGGGGGGGGGGGGGGGGGGTCGAAAGGAGTTGAGTTTTGATTCCGAGCAAAATGCCCAAACCATGGTAAACGAAGAAATGTTCGCAGTCATATTTTCGTCGTTCGTTCGTTCGTCGTCGTCGTCGTCGTCGTCGTCGTCGTCGTCGTCGTCGAATCTTGACCTTCCACTTCCACCCCCTAGCAGTTTTCTCTCGGATCGACGGAAAATCTCCGATCCCCCCACCCTGTCTCGCCGACCCTCGCTAGGGTCGAACTCGAGTGATTCGAGATTTTCTTAGAGAAGCCCCAATTCGCTATATCTTCGTGAGTACCTCGCGGATCAGTTCCCATTCAAATATCTCACATATCCACGTTCCTTCCGTCGAGGTTCCGTTAAATTTAATTGCAAAATCGCTTTGGCCTCCCCGACGAGCGTTACGACTGCCGGCATAGACGGAATGGAGAGAGAGAAGGATCCCGGATTACGCAGTGCGTCGCCAAAATTCCATTTATCCTTACAGCGTTCGTCTATTCGCGAGCTCGATTTGCCCGAGCAGAAATTTTCGAGCGTTACATCGTGCTCTGACCGGGGTCCCGACGAGAGGGCCCTATCAGCAGCCGATGTAACTCTCGTAAACTTCCGCTCGTCTATTTCGCGCGCATTCCGCCGTCGACATTCCGCGAACAATTCGTAAGGTGAGTTCGTCATTATGCTCGCCGCCTTTGTTGGCTCGTTGCAATTAAGTATTGCGATTAAAAGTCTCGCAGCATCGTGTCAATGGAACCACCATCTTTGCCGATTCGAAACCACGACGTCACACCGGAATGAGAACGAAGAATTACGAAAAAAAACAATATTAAAGTAATGGATTCTCAAGGTACGAAGGTCTGTAATGTTTTTTTTTTTTTTTTAGTGCCGCATATACACTTTAAAAAAAAAAAATTGTTCGAAAATTACTGAACGGTATTGGAAGCTTTTTTTTTACATAAACTCCTTCTGAAATTTCAAATACATGTGCGTTGCAATTTTACAGTAAAATTATTATATTCGATGGAAATTTTTGTAAATTTCAGACGAAAGATTTGTGATATTAATATCTCGTATTGTAATTTTACAGGTGAAAGTACTTTAATGTTCTATTAATGTAAATAATGTAGGGAAATTTCAATTTCACGTGAATTAAATTTACAATTTTTTTTTTTTTTTTTTTTTGTAGAGCACTTCGAGAGAAACGAAGTGATCTCTGGAGGAGACCGGAGAACTGCGCACTGAGAACAATAAATTGTTGGATTAAGCAAATGCGCGTTGACACACTTTCAAGGGTGTATTTCGTTGGTACAAAAAATGTTCCCTTCAATCGACAAATTTTCGAATTAATTTAAGCGCGTGGCGCGTGAAACGCGCCACCTGAAAGTGCAGTAGAAGCAGAGACACTGAACCAATTTAAAAACCAAATTGACACATATATTTTTACGTGATCTTATATTATGTAGAAGCGGATCTATAAGTGGAAGCTTAAATTCTGTAAACCTTAATAATAATAATAATAATAATAATAATAATAATAATAATAATAATAATAATAATAATAATAATAATAATAATAATAATAATAATAATAATAATAATAATAATAATAATAATAATAATAATAATAATAATAATAATAATAATAATAATAATAATAATAATAATAATAATAATAATAATAATAAGTACATGGTGACGGCGGTCAGGGAAAACCGGGAAAAGTCAGGGAATTTCAAAATTGTTCAGTGAAAAAGTAAATTGTCGCCGAACCTTCTGTGAATAAATAAGGGGTACATAAAGAGAAGCCTTAAAAAAAAAAAAATTGACGACATTTAGAAAAAAAACAAAAAAATTGAATAAAAAATTAATACATCAAGTAGGCATTTTTATTTGCATCATTTTTTTTAAATACAAGTCATTAGAGATTTGATCAGGGAAAATTTTTGATTGGTCAGTAAAAAGTCACGGAAAAGTCAGGGAATTTTTTTTTTTCGGGGAAAAACCGCCATCATGAAATAATCGTTTAACAAGACAATGCTTTATTTTTACCCAACAAATAAGAGCCTTGAACGTATTTCACCGCGACTTTTGGTGAATCCGACCAATTTTTTTTTTTTTTTTTTTTTTTTTTTCTCAGTGCGGGACGTTCCCAGATAGCCAAACGTAGGCAAACAGGCAAACTTGAGCCAATTGCTTGCCACCAAGATTTCTTGTTTGCTCGCCGGCAATATTGCAACAGTAGTCTCTAGCACGAGATTGCACCATATTGGTAGCAAAAGTCCATCAACAAAAGTTGCTGTGCATATTGGTAGCAAAAATTCATCAACAAAAGTGAGCAGATTTCTTGTTCTTAAAATTCTTGTATTATATAAAATATGATACACACATTTGTGTATCATATTTCGTATAGAGTAGAACCTCGATTATCCGAATCTTCGATTATCCGAACGATAATTTATTTTATCCGAACCTTTATATTCGAACCATGCCGCAAAAAAAAATTTCGTTGTTACATAACGTCGAGCGTTGCTTTGTTGCAGGCGTGTGTAAGTTTTTATCATACGCCTGTACAACGAAACATTGACGACTTTATCAAAAAGAATGCTTAAACTAAACTGTCTTAATAATATATTCCAAAGTATACGTATAATGTTTGTATGGGAATTTATATAAAAAAAAAAAAAACTTATATTCATTACTTATGTTATTATTATAATATTTTTTATTCATAACTCGATTATCCGAATAATCGTTAATCCGAACCGCTCCTCGGTCCCAATTCGTTCGGACAATCGAGGTTCTACTGTAATACACAAATGTATCATCCCAAATTTTGATGTCTCTCTCACGGCTGTTAATAGTAAGTAAATCAGCTCATAGAAACTTTTTTAGTTGCATTTTAACTCGAAGAATCGACAGAAGCACTTAAACTTTATAAGAAACCGATTAAAAGAAAAAAAAAAAAAATTACACCCAAAATAACCGTGAATCAAGCGAATTAATCTTCGAGTGAGACGCAAAACACCGGCAAGTCTTGCTGACAATTTTCTGACGATATCCTCCTAAGACTGTTCGGCATTGGCTGGCATAAACATAGACAAATGTCGACGCACATGACGAAATTTTGCCGCAACCCCCTGCGCCCATGAGCTCTCTACTTGCTGGCGGCTTGTTGACGAAATGCTGTCTGGGATTGAGTCGTTGAAAATTATAAAATAATGAAATCATTGAGTACCGAGCTCCGGCGCGCACGAAAAGTTCGAACGATTGAGTCTTTCGTGTGGGAAGAAAATGATAAAATAATGGTTATCGCCTTCGTCATTTTTGCCTTATATGTAGAACGCTTACGATGCGCTGTTTATCCGAGGAATTTGTACCTCGCGTACATTGCACAGATAGTCACATAGAGAGAGACACTCCATTCACCGGCTGTGGTTGAGCCATTTTGTAGACTATCATATATACATACATACATACATATATATATGTGTGTGTGTGTGTGTGTGTGTGTATGTATATAGATATATATACACCGTTGAATCGTGTGTCACGTTGCAATTCTATCGACTTACCGTGAGACACGTATTACAGTGGCAGGCTTTAGATAGATATAGAGACAGCAGATTGGCAGATATACAAGTGCGGCACATGTATACATACAAGCGACGAGGAGGGGATAGTAATGTTATACCTGCGTACTTTATACGGCGGGAGAAGCGTGCGACGCGAGTATGTCGAAGGAGAAGAAAAAAAAAAAAAAATAACAACAACGAAAAAAAAGGGGGGTAAACTCCTCGTATTCGTGACCGGTGGCAATCACGAGGATTGAAACACTATTAGATTCGCATACATGCGCGCTCTCGTGTATTATCGTTTTGATAGAAGCGTTCGAGTGGTGACCAACAACTAGTCCGACTGAGCGAGTTAATAATTTGCCCGAACGATCGATCCTCCTCCCACAATCGACTGTTCTCTCTTATCTCTCGTATTCCTTATATATATATATATATATATATATATATATAGTTATTTCATTCAGTCTATCCGGAGAGCTTCGAGGGTGTCGGGATAGTAAATTATAGCAAAAATAGTTGACCATTCCATTTCGCCCGTAGGTAACGAATGCAAGCCATTCAGTTCGCTGTCGCGTGTGTCTTTTGAGTTGTCCCACACGATCACTCGTGACTCGTAAGAAACAAAACTCGTCGACTTTTGTTTCCTCACATTAATAACAAAGATAGTAACAATGGTCTACGGGTTTTCGTGCAGAATGTGGTCGGAATGTTTGGAGAAGTTAAAAAAAAAAAATCATGTGTGGTAAAGATGATCCGGTACAGTTGGTTGCGAGTAACAAAACTTTGCACGCAAGACGCGTCAGTTTGGCATCGAGCTCGGTCGCAATGAGGACTTACATAGTTGTGAGCATTTTTTTTTTTTTTTTACAATTTTTGCTTGCTGCACTTGTGCACAAATTTGTTTTCGTGCAGAATGTGTTCGGAATGTTTGGAAAAGTAAAAAAAAAAAAAAAAAAAAATCATGTTTCGAAAAGATGATCCGGTATAGTTGGTCGCGAGTAACAAAACTTTGCACGCAAGACGCGTCAGTTTGGCATCGAGCTCGGTCGCAATGAGGATTTACATAAGTTGTGAGTATTTTTTTTTTTTTTTTTACCATTTTTGCCTGCTGCACCTGCGCAATTTTCAAAATAATCGGGCCAAAACTTTGTACAGAAAATTTGTTTTCGTGCAGAGTGTGTTCGGAAAGTAACAAAAAAAAAATAAATAAATAATGCTCAGGAATTTACTATAGTTATGAGCATTTTTTTTTTTTTTTTTTTAACAATTTTTGCTTGCTGCTTTTTTAACAATTTTCAAAATAGTTTGGAAAAGTAACAAAAAAAAAAAATAATGCTCAGGAATTTACTATAGTTATGAGCATTTTTTTTTTTTACAATTTTTGCTTGCTGATTTTTTAACAATTTTCAAAATAATTTGGCTAAAACTTTGTGGACAAATTTCCTTCATCGGGAATAGACAGTGCAGTTCAAATTTGATGAAATTCTTGATTGTCAATTAATCTCTCTTTGTTGTCACTATGAAAGGGTGTCGCAACGCGTTTCGAACTTTTGCAACGAACAAACAAACGAAATCTTCGCTGTCGAGAATTACCTGGAATTATTGTCTCCGCAACTTTCGGTCATCGTGACCGATAAAGGGTTCGCATTCTATATATGGAAAAAATAGCGTAGACGTATATGAAATAAAATAGCATCGTCGAAGTAGTAGTGGCTGCAGGAATCGATCATAACAAGACATACGCGTCACGCGACTATCGATCTTTCACCCGTTCCTACTTCACCCGTCCGTCATTCATTCGTTCGTTTACGTTGCTCAATAAAAAAAAAAAAAAAACAACTAAATCGACTTGACGGAATAAAAAAAAATTAACCGTTCCATAGAGACAATCAAACAAAAACTCTTCGGAGCTAACATCGTCGGCATCGTTTTTTTTCCTTCTTCGTAGGGGGTTGGATGTTGGATGGGTTTATCGAATAGAGGACAGGGAGGAAACAAGTCTCGGCTATCGGTATAACAAATCTAATTACGTCGCGACGTGTGCACTGACGTGTTCCAGACGTAGGTAAGAGTAGAAAGGGTCGAAAGGGTGGAGGAGAAAAAATAACAACGATTAAGAGGAGGAAGACAAGCGTGACTCGGGGGTTGGAAGGCGGGGGGGGGGGGGGGGGGATTGTCAGAGGGGTGGAGAGTCGAGTCGTGTGTAAAGAGCTCTTATAGAAGGAACGGAGAGTGAGGCGATTGACCGCAATACATGAAGCAGTCAGTCAAATAAGAGGGTCATATATAGACCCCGAGGGGCTAACCCTGATCCAGATATATCGCCACGTGGTCTTGGCGGTGTTCTCCACCGCACCGGGCTATCTTTTTCTCGTATCGAACTTGGGCTCTTTCGACGAACCCGTCTAACGAACTTGCGTTGATTGGGCCGATCTTTCCATTTTTTTTTTTTTTTTTTTTTTTTTTTTTCAAATTTGAATTACGTTGGATCTGCCCTCACCGAAAAGAACTACTGAAAACTACTGCGAAATACTACTGGTAGTATTCGGTAGTTAAGTACTAATAAACTACTGAACTACTGCCCGGTGCTACATTGGAGGACTACTGAAAACTACTCGAAGTCTTGAGCAGTAGACTAGTGAACATTACTGGGTACTTTTAGTAGTTAACGATTACTGAGTAGTTAACGACTACTGAGTAGTTAACGACTACTGAGTAGTTAACTACTACTGAGTAGTTAACTACTACTGAAGAGTTAACTACTGTATATCCCAAGTTGTTAACTACTCCAAACTACTATGAATGTCCAGTAGTTAACTACTGAGAATTCTCGCAGCTTTCAGTAGTTCACTACTCGAAACTACTATGAATGTTCAGTAGTTAACTACTGGGAATTCTCGTAGTTTTCAGTAGTTCACTACTCGAAACTACTATGAATGTCCAGTAGTTAACTACTGAGAATTCTCGCAGCTTTCAGTAGTTCACTACTCGAAACTACTATGAATGTCCAGTAGTTAACTACTGGGAATTCTCGTAGTTTTCAGTAGTTCACTACTCGAAACTACTATGAATGTCCACTAGTTAACTACTGGGAATTCTCGTAGCTTTCAGCAGTTCACTACTGAGAATTCTCGTAGTATCCAGTAGATCACTGTTGGGATTTTGGCCTCGCCAAAAAGAACTACTAGGGGTCCAGTAGTGCCCATTGGAGGTTCAGCAGCCCCTGCTGGCATTGCAGTAGTCACTACACATGTAGTTACTACTTCCTAGTTGTTACTCCTCGACAGTCAGTAATCATTACTGAGGACGTAGTAGTTGCTGCACTAGTAATTACTACTTATAAGTAGTTCTATTCCAGGATTCAGTAGTTAATGCATAAGCAGTTATTGCAGATAAGCAATTAGTACTCGAGACAGTAGTAGTTCCGGTATAAGTAGTTACAACTTCTGTATAGTTACTATTTGAATCTCGAGATTCGAATAGTAACTTGTCTGCAATAACTGCTTATGCATTAACTATTGAATCCTGGAATAGAACTACTTATAAGTAGTAATTGCTAATGCACGAACTATTGCGTCCTCAGTAATGATTACCGAGGACTGCTGAGGAGTAACCACTAGGAAGTAGTAGCTACACGTGTAGTGATTAACGAACCTCCAGTAGTCACTACTGGACCCATAGTAGTTCTTTTCGGTGAGGGTGAAATCGACTTCCGGTAGGAATTTGAAAATATTTTTTTTTTTTTTTTTGGAGAAGAGAAACGGAGCCGATAATTTGGAGTCGTAGTCGTAAAGTAAAGGAACGTCTTTGGGGGAAGATCATTTTGCAGAGCGAAGCCGCCAGTCCGGGTGACGAGGTAGCTGCGTCTCGATGGTCGAGTCCCGATCGACGTAAGAAAGAGTAGATTAAACGTGCAAGTTGCCGCGGGAGAGGAACTGAATGCAACCAGAATGTTGGGTAATAATGAGGGGTATCTCAACTGTGACCATCACTTCGAACACCGCGTAGAGTGCATGAAACGGGGAGGAAGTGGCAATAGGGTGGGTCAAGTAGCAAAAACCAATAGCCTGAGATACAAGCTTGCAGCCGCGTGCGGATAGAAGCGCGCTCAAGAGAATCCTCGGTCAACCACCCAACGAAAGAGTGTCGACCGCAGAATCGCCCTATTCCAAAATCCTTTATGGCTTCGATTAACAATACTCGCTATGTGAAGATATTTCATTTATAGACGAATGCAGTCTATGCACCGACAAAAAGGTTTGGCAATATCAAACTAAGCTGCGCTTGCGGCTGGCGAAGGAAATATATCGTCGATTGAACGAAATATCTTGTTGATTGAACGAATATTCAGTGGTTCGACCTGATATTTAGTTGCCTCAACGAATAGTTACTTGAATTGAACAAACATTTTTGTTTAATCGACCAAATATTTCCTTCGCCATTCGCAATCGCAGCTTAGTTGATACTACCAAACACTTTTTTTTCTCTGCATGTATACGTATACATAATATACCAATATCTGCGGAGATAAAAAAAAAAGCGTCCAACTTCAGTTTTTGTATTATGTCTGCAACGGTAATTTTGCCGAAAATATCATTGAAATAAATTATACTTAAGATTATGAATGTATATTTTAAATAAAATATATTAATCATTTTGCAGAAAATATTCTTAATCGCGCTGAGGGATTTTGATCGATGGCCCATTGGGCAAAAGGAAACGCATACTAAACATATATTACAAATACTCGCTTTACTGTGTAAAAATTTTGACCAACAAAATGCTTCTATTGCCATTCGTAATCGTCTCCAATGAATTGTCCACGCCTTGAGTTTCTGGGCAGATAATGCCAGAGATTATTCGTCAGAGAGATGCATGAGAAAATCCATGAAAGTATTTCAAAGGTTTCGGTCAGAATCTTGCAGACAAGACCGTCAGAGAAATAACTTCATCGCGCTAACTGGAAGCGATATAGTTAGAAAAGAAGAAGAAAAAAAAAAAAAAAAAAAACAGCGATCAATGATTAAAACGGAACTCCAACGGATTTACCATAGAAATAACTTGAAACTAGATAAACAGGGATAAACAGTGAATGCTTCGCTGATCGGAACAGTTGCTAATTCAATTGCGAACGCGCACCGACTTTAGAAGACACCGGAAACACTCGCGCTCGTCAAAGAGCACATGGAAACCACAGTGAAACTTAGTGCAGCCGGCTGCAGAGCCGATCCCCAGAGCGTCAGTGTTCGCTCGGACAGCATGGCACAACTCACGGAAGTTTATAACCACACAGTAAAATCGGTGTCCAAAGTGTTTGTCCACAAACGTTCGCGAGCTATATTATCGTTAATTTTAGCGAAAATAAAGAACAGTTGTTCGTTTTAGAGAAACATTTTTTTTTTTAACTTCACTAATATTTTTGATTCTTCGTGGAGAAGTTATGTTTTCGTTAAAAAAAAAAAAAAAAAGAATTAACGATTTTTATGTCAGAGTACTTTGGGTAGACCGGGGCAAAATGGCACAGCGGGGCAAAACGCTACAGCGAGGACAAAACTCAATCTTACAATCACTTTTGGATGCCCAATTTTCGGCCAACGATACATTCGGTTTTTTAAACCCGTTTTGCGCCACGTACACTTCATCGACACGATCCAAAAGTTATTGGAAAATTGCGTTTTGTCTCATTATCAGTTTTCGGTCCGCTTTGCGAATTTTGCCCCGCTCTTTACTAATTCTTTTTAAGTCACACCCTTTTAAGTTCTTACGGTAGTGCCTGAAAGTAGGGATAGAGGTGCGACTTATAGAGGGTTAAAATAGTTTAAAGCATCGATACATGCCATTTTTTAGTTACCGTCCTGATGTATGCGTTGTGTGCACGTGTGACTGATTGGCATCGTTTAAAATGGCTCGAGATAGGCCAGTTGAAATTTAGTACACTCGCAGAATGATCTCGTCACTTCGTTCGGAGAAATTTTCGTAAAGGCTCCATTGGAGATTTTCATCGATTTTTCATTTTTTTGAAAATACTCTGTTGTCGCACCAACTTGCGTAAAACTTGAGCGACCGTCCTAAAACCGCACACACATATAATAATTTGATCAATGACCTTTCGTATTGACTTTGATCAAAATATTCAAGTGGTTGGATTTTGTGGGATTTTGATTTTTTTTTTCTTTTTTTTTTTGAAAAATTACTACAAACGGTCTAATTCGAGTAAACATCGTAGGTATCGAGTTTAATCCTAGAACGCATCCAGAAAAATAATTTATTGACGGCCACCGTTTATATAGATTAAGTAAAATATTTATTTGATTAAAATTAAGTAAATAGTTACTTAAATGAAAGAAATATTTATTTAAATCAAATAAATATATATTTTTTTTTGTAATTTAAATAAACGACCTCCGTCAAATAAATTATTTTTCTCGGTGCGGTACATTGTGATAAACCGGCTTATCTTTAATCATTGTTCTCGGTACTAAATGGGTAAGTTCACTCGTTTTCTTGTCATAATTACACAAAGAATTATTTTTTTAAAAATTTAAATAATATTGCCGATTTATAAATTATAGACAATCGTGGAGCTGACAATAATCGGATCGCAGACAATATAATCTTAGAAGCGGTGAAGATGTCATAGAGGTTACAACTGATAACGCGAAAATACTGCCAATTGATGCGGTATCGGACGATGAAAAAGATGATTGACAATTTATTGTAATCATACGAGTGTATGACATTTTTCATGAAAAAAAAAAACAAAAAAAAAATTACAATGAAAACGATTTTATAAATATATACTATTCATTCGTATTCCATGTAGATTAAAGAATTTTATACACTCGATTGGCAATATTTTGGTTAAGGAAAAACTAAATTTGCGCGTCCACTCGCGCGATTTTCAATCTCGCACCATTGGCTTATTTCATTCATTGAAATACATATACTTTTGGGAGCACAGACATCTGCTCTATTTTTTTTTTTTTTTTTTTTTGATAAAATAGCATATCCTCTTTACAACAACGTTGGAATTTTCGATTCTATAGATTCGAAAAAAAATTCCAATTTCCGTTAGCGATTTTCCACTATACATTTTGCGGTAAATTTTAAACGCGCCAATTTTATGGGATGCAGACTTTTATGGTACGAAAGAAGGTGCAAAGTAATTTGCATATAGTCTCTTCATTTATTACAATTTCGCGCATAGCTGTCTCGATGAGAATGCTATTTGAATGAACTTAATTTTTTGAAATATTAACGAGAACAAGTTTTCAGACGTTTTGAGACAAAAAACGAAAGTTTGTTCAAAGTACAAATCTTTTTTTACTCTGCGCGCAACTGCTCGAGTTTAATTTATTTATATAGTCGGTTATTAAGTTATGACCGGTTAAATGTGGTGCAAAGCGAATGCTTAAAAAAATCAATTAAATCAACCTCGGGCTGCATTACAACGCTTATGGATTAGGAAAGTCCGCGGTATAGCGATTAGCAAGGAATAACATGACGAGCATTCCGGTTGTGTGAGAAGGAATTTTTCAATAAATACGAGACCGTTACATCGCACACGCACACGCGCATGTTTCCCGTCTTTTTCTAGGCTCAATTCATATCTCTATCCTTCGGTCGTAGCGTTCTACGAAGTTCTAGGGCGGAGAGGAGTGTAAGAGGAGGGTTGTACGAGATGTACGAAGAGCGGCGCCCAGCTGGAGCCACGTGCATCGATCTGAACAGAGGCGCCAGTCGTCCTATCCGTCGGCTCGTTCATCCATGAGTTCGACCCTGCCCTCTTCTTCTTCATCTTCTTTTTCTTCCTCTTTATCTCCTTCTCCATTTTTTTTCTCCTTTGTCTTCTTCATCGTCTTCGTCTTCGTTTTCATGTTCGTCGTCTTCGTCTTCACCGTCATCTTCGTCTTCATTAACATCCTCGTCTTCATCGTCATCTTCGTCTTCATCGTCATCTACGTCTTCATCGTTATCTTTGTCTTTATCGTCATCTTCGTCTTCATCGTCACTTCGTCTTCATCGTCACTTCGTCTTTATCGTCATCTTCGTCTTCATTGTCACTTTGTCTTCATCGTCACGTCGTCTTCATCGTCATTTTCGTCTTCATCGGTATCTTCGTCTTCATCGGTATCTTCGTCTTTATCGTCATCTTCGTCTTTATCGTCATCTTCGTCTTTATCGTCATCTTCGTCTTTATCGTCATCTTCGTCTTTATCGTCATCTTCGTCTTTATCGTCATCTTCGTCTTTATCGTCATCTTCGTCTTCATCGTCATCTACGTCTTCATCGTTATCTTTGTCTTTATCGTCATCTTCGTCTTCATCGTCACTTCGTCTTCATCGTCACTTCGTCTTTATCGTCATTTCGTCTTTATCGTCATCTTCGTCTTCATTGTCACTTTGTCTTCATCGTCACTTCGTCTTCATCGTCATTTTCGTCTTCATCGGTATCTTCGTCTTCATCGGTATCTTCGTCTTTATCGTCATCTTCGTCTTTATCGTCATCTTCGTCTTTATCGTCATCTTCGTCTTTATCGTCATCTTCGTCTTTATCGTCATCTTCGTCTTTATCGTCATTTTCGTCTTCATCGTCATCTACGTCTTCATCGTTATCTTTGTCTTTATCGTCATCTTCGTCTTCATCGTCACTTCGTCTTCATCGTCATCTTCGTCTTCATCGTCATCTTCGTCTTCATCGTCACTTCGTCTTCATCGTCACTTCGTCTTTATCGTCATCTTCGTCTTCATTGTCACTTTGTCTTCATCGTCACTTCGTCTTCATCGTCATCTTCGTCTTCATCGGTATCTTCGTCTTCATCGTCATCTTCGTCTTCATCGGTATCTTCGTCTTTATCGTCATCTTCGTCTTTATCGTCATCTTCGTCTTTATCGTCATCTTCGTCTTCATCGTCATCTTCGTCTTCATCGTCATCTTCATATTCATCGTCATCTTCCTATTCATCGTTATTTTCGTATTTATGGTTATCTTCGTATTTATCGTATAAGAAGATGATGATGATGAATAGGAAGTTGACGATAAATACGAAGGTAACGATGAACCTTCGTATTTATCGTCAACTTCCTATTCATCATCATCTTCTTATTCATCGTCATCTTCCTATTCATCATTATCTTCCTATTCATCGTTATCTTCGTCTTCCACTTTCTAATTTTCTGCCGCGAGTAATGAAGTATCCGTTCGCTCCAGGACCATCTACCGAATCGCTCTATATCATTCCGCCGACTGTCAGCTCACTTGAGGCGAGCCAGAAAATCCACCATACGCATCGCTCTCACGCACATAACATTTGTTTTATTCAAGCTGTTTCATTTCTTAATACCCAATTTCTCAATTCCCAATTTTCGGATACCCTTGGTTACTTTTCACTTAATTGATCAATAGATGATGAGCTTCAAGTCCTCTTATTTCTCCCTGCTTACCCTACATCGCATAAAATACATTGTCCCCACCGTTTCCGTTCATTAAAGTTGGTTAGCTTACTTCTTTCACGCAATAATCTCTCCCTAAAGCCCAACAAAAAAAATGTGCTTGCGTTGATCGGGCGATTCGCAATAAAAAGTCAATTTTTCGAAAATACTTTTACAAACTTTTCCGGAGGGCGGGGAGGGCGCTTGGTCAGCATTTGACCTTCGAAGGTTGAGAACATTGTCTCATAAGCAAGGACTGCACCTTTACAGCATAGAACTTTCGGATTATATAGACATCGACCTCGAAGCGCAGTGATAAACTTTACGAAACTCCGCGATTAACTTGTCTAATGCTCATATAATCATGGTGGCCGTTCCCCCCCCCCCCCCCCCCGGAAAAAAAATTCCCTGACTTTTCACTGACTTTTCACTGACCAATTAAACATTTTCTCTGACCAAATTTCTAACGAATTGTATGAAAAAAAAAAAAAAAAAAATTAATGATGCAAATGAAAATGCCTACTTATTCGATTAATGTTTAGTTCGATTCTTTTTTTTTCCAAATGTTCTTATTTTTTTTTTTAAGGCTCCTTTTTATTGACTGATTATTTATTTATAGAGGGTTCGGCGACAATTTACTTTTTCCCTGACCAACTTTGAAATTCCCTGATTCCCTGACCAAGATTTATTTTCCCTGACTTTTGCCGGTTTTCTCTGACCGCGGCCACCATGTATAATATATATATATATATATATATATATATATATATATATATATATATATATATATTAGGGTGTTTCTCAAAAAGGACATTTTTTTTTTAAATGTTGGTCCCACCCTCTTAAAGTATGGAATTCGATTAAAAATTGAACCTCGCGAAAAGCGGTTCCTAGCAAAAAAAATCCTAAGCGGTGCCGCATTCGACGTTTGTACCCAAAAAATGCGACACCTTTTAAACGTAATTGTCAACGACCACCTTTCGGGAGGTGTTTTTTTTAGATGAAAATATATACTTTTGGAGGGTGGGAAGAATTTTTTTCAACAAATTCACCCTACTGGACATTTATAGTTTTCTTTATACGAATTAAAAAATCGTAATCTTTTGTGTTTATAAAAAAAAGACAAAAAGTTAACCCCCCCCACCCCGTAGAACCACATTTTTTCATCGATGAAAAAATCCAACGAAAGGCAGTCACTGACAATTAAGTTTGAGAGGTGCCGCATTTTTGGGTACAAACCGTCGAATGCGGCACCTCTTAGGATTTTTTTCTAGGCACCGCCTTTCGCAACGTTCAATTTCAGATTGAAATCTGTAGTTTAAGAAGATGGGAGGAAAATTTAAAAAAAAATGAATTTTTTTGACACACCCTAATATATATATATATATGACCATGAAGTTTATCGGGGAAATCGACACTTGCTCCGTAAGGGTGGAATCCCGCTCACTCCCCCGAGAGCGATTGGGATTTCCCGCGGGTGTAGCGAGAGTTCAGGTTCAACGACCTAGTCGCAACGCGAAACGCCCCGATTTTCGGCTAGCAAGCAATACTCCGCCGCTGCGATTTCCTACTTCCCCGTCAGAAGTCGCACGATAAATTGCCCGGAGGAAACATTGTTTCGGTAGGAAAAGCAAGTACGCGGCCAGTGTGAAGCTCAAGTGGAAGTCCTGTAAGAAGTGTAGTCACACGCGCCCTCTACGCTTTATCAAAAGTTCGTGCGTCGCCGAGCAAGTGGATAAGGCCGGGAATCGGTCAGACGCGAGAAAAAAAAATAGAGAAATGAATTAAAAAAAAAAGGGCAAGATCTGCCGACCAATAATAAATAAACGTGACAATTGACGTTTTTTTTTTCACGTTGCTCTATTGTTTGATCCACTTGCGTAGAGAGTTTCGGTCACTTGACTTAAAATTCGTCGGAGCGCGAACGCACGCAATTGTTTTCACGAAATATTCGAAATAATGACGGATCCGAGGAGGTTCTTCGATTATTGAGAAAATTTTAACAAACTTTGGAGCGCAAGTGGTGTGAAAAATTTCAACTCTACTGTCGAGGCCGTTCTCGAGTTGCAGAGGATTTAATTTTAGCGACCTGGCCCGCACACACACACACACACACAAACGCATCCATCCGAAAAGTTCTTTTTCGAAATGTGGTTTTTCGACGTTTTCGTAAATTCCAAGCGCCAGAAATCTCGAGAAAAGAAAGCATGAATAAAACTTTTTGCACGACAACGAAGCTCGAGCGAATAAAACGTTTCAAGTGATACAGCACCGCGAATAGTCCGACGAAACTTGTAGGGAAGCCTTCCAAGTGACAAAAGCCACTCGAGCTTCCACTTCATCGAAGTCAGACAGTGTGAAGTTTCACTGGGTAAGCTTCCTAATTGGAGCTACTCGAGATAATCAGTGTAGGGCAGCGTTGGCAAGACTTTGGTTATATTTCGAATTCACGACGCTTTAGATTACTTCTTCCAATATTTGAACCAAAACGAGAGTTTTTTTTTTTTTTTTTTTTTTTTTTACTCGCAATTCATCCAAATTTCCATTAAATTTTGCTTCCTCATTCGGGAATCCAATTGCATTCACTTGCTCATCGAGTACGATCATTGAAAGACCGATAACTTTGCGCAATTAGTCCGCGTCTCGTAATTTTTTTTTTTTTTTTTTCATTCTTCCTTATAAAATTTCTAATCTCGAAGATCGAAGCCACTTGTCTTTCGCCTGAGGTGTGCAGTCTGAAGTTTGCGGTATCAGCGACGGCGTGAATGAAAAGAAAAAAGAAAGGTTGAAAAAAAAAAAAAAAAAAAAGGTTGAACGAACTCGTAGATGTAGACGCGCGGAAACAAAAAAAAAAAAAAAAGAAAAAACAGCAACGTATTCTCGCGACGTGGTTGTTCGCACGTGTCGCGGGAACGCCCTCAGGTGTTGGTAGACAAGTTGCCAGACGCTCGCTCAGACAACGGGGGCGCTATGATGGAAAGAGGGGCGGTCGGCGGTGGTTGGCGGACGGGGAAGCTGGAGTTGACTTTCAAAGGCGTTCGCACGTCCTCCAGTCTCCTCGAAGGTCGAGTGGTGAGCCTCTGTCGTCTACCTCGTAATCTACGTCGTCTCGAGGATCTGCGAAGTGGCAAGCAGGTTGAATGGCCTCGCATGTGGCTTCTCTAATTATTTACTCCTGTCCTTGTCAATAGTAAAGAAAAAATCAAAAATTAAATTGCAATGAAAAATTAAAAAATGGAAATATAATTAAAAATTAAATTGTAATTTTAATTACAATAAAAATTAAATTGTAATTTTAATTACAATTTAATTTTTAATTATATTTTCATTTTTTTATTCTATATTTTTATTTATTATATATATACATATATATATATTTCAATTTTTTTTTATTTATTTTTAAATAAATTTAAAAAAATTGAAAGGGCAAAATTGACGGGTTGAGATCGGTGAAGAAAAAGGTAAAAATTTTGTTGATAAATCTCAACGATTGGGTTGCGTAATCATTGGTATGGCGAGCGTTTGTCGGTGGAGCCAATTTTTCACCTGAGACTCGACTGTTCGAGTTGCGAAATTATCCTCGGATAACCGGAAAGCGCGGAGCTCGATGTTGATATTCACGGAGGGAAAAAGGTAGGGGAAGGTTGGGAGCGTGTGGACACGATGGGGGAGGGTTGAATGAAGAATTCGAGGGGGAGGAAAGAATCGCCTGCGCCAACTTGCCTTTAAAAGGAAATAACGGAGGATAATGGCAGCGCCACCCTCGAAACCCCCTCAAAACCATCGAACCCCCTTCTCTCGCTATCCATCGGCGAGCTTTCGTCGTTTGCACGAGAAACCGTCACCGTCGATGGAGCTTTAACGGCTCTGCAAACCGACCCGTCCTCCGCACCGTTCGAGTGCAACGTCGAACCGTTTCTGTCCTTGGTGAGAAAAAGCGTGTACTCCAGTCGATTCTCGTCAGCGGCGATGAGATAAGTATGTTTGTTTTTTTTTTTTTTTTTTTTTTTTTTTAAGATAAAGAAGCTAAGCGCGTGCAGCGAACCAAATAAGGTAAAAAATAGAAAATAAAAAATAAACGGGTTGACTTGTGCTTGAAATATTGTATCAAGCCAACACCCGGACGTAAAAATGTTGGCTGCAAAGCATCGAAAGACAATCAGTCATCAAATCAATCGGTCATCAGCTCCGCTAGAGATGTTGCAGGGAAACGCTAAGCAGGGCGTCTTTATAAGAATCCAGCCGGATCCTAATTTGGAGGTTCCAATCAGTCATCAGCCCCGCTAGAGCTGTTGCAGGGAAACGCTAAGCAGGGCGTCTGTATAAGAATCCAGCTGGATCATAATTTGGAGGTTCCAATCAGTCATCAGCCCCGCTAGAGCTGTAACAGGGAAACCCTGAGCAGGGCGTCTTTATAAGAATCCAGCTGGATCCTAATTTGGAGGTTCCAATCAGTCATCAGCCCCGCTAGAGCTGTTGCAGGGAAACCCTAAGCAAGGCGTCTATAAGAATCCAGCTGGATCCTAATTTGGAGGTTCCAATCAGTCATCAGCCTCGCTAGAGCTGTTGCAGGGAAACCCTAAGCAAGGCGTCTATAAGAATCCAGCTGGATCCTAATTTGGAGGTTCCAATCAGTCATCAGCCTCGCTAGAGCTGTTGCAGGGAAACCCTAAGCAAGGCGTCTATAAGAATCCAGCTGGATCCTAATTTGGAGGTTCCAATCAGTCATCAGCCCCGCTAGAGCTGTTGCAGCGAAACGCTAAGCAGGGTGTCTTTATAAGAATCCAACTCGATCATAATTTGGAGGTTTCAATCAGTCATCAGCTCCGCTAGAGATGTTGCAGGGAAACGCTAAGCAGGGCGTCTTTATAAGAATCCGGCCGGATCCTAATTTGGAGGTTTCAATCAGTCATCAGCCCCGCTAGAGCTGTTGCAGGGAAACGCTAAGCAGGGCGTCTGTATAAGAATCCAGCTGGATCATAATTTGGAGGTTCCAATCAGTCATCAGCCCCGCTAGAGCTGTTACAGGGAAACTCTAAGCAGGGCGTCTTTGTCAATTAATTGTTATTCAAACTATTAAATAAAAGTAGAATACACTCGTATATATAATTGAACGTGAAAATTACCTCCAAGAAGTATAGTTCTAGATAATTTCTACGTAATAACAACAACAAAAAATGTTTAGCAGGTATTCAAAGTGGATTCTCGTCTGGAATCCCGATCAGAAACCGCTGTGCAACCATTACATCTCACGTCTGGAATCCGACTGGATCCCGAGTTGCACGTAGGGAGTCCAGTAAGAATCCAACTGAATCCCTATCAAAATTTCCACACCGGAACAAGAACTACTGTTATTCTTTTCCCTATTGCTATTATCATCATCATCATTATTATTATTATCATTAGTTTTTTGCGCGTCGGAAAAAAGTATGGCGATTCAAAGAGTTCGGCGAGGTTTGGACCGTTATCATACGGTATGGCGTTGAACGCGCGGATGTTTTAATGGCTGCGAGCTGATATATGTTGTTCGCAGCCGCGTTAGACGGCGGTGCATGTTGGTATAGGTAAGCATGTGAATAAGGACAAGAGGAAGGAGAAGGAGAAGGAGAGGGAGATCTGGCCAGTCGTCCGTCTCGAGGCGCCTCTCGTAATATACTCCGGCGCGCAATTCCCTGTCACGAATAATGGTTTCCTCTCAGCTTCTGAAAGATCCCCAACTGCTTTTCCTCCACCTCCCCGTTTCTCTCTCTCTTTCTCTCCCTCTATCTCCCTACTTTCGTTCCTTCTTCATCTCTCGTACCCATAAAAAAATTACCTCACGCTTACAATACCGAAGCCGCTCCCCCCCCCCCCTTCCACCCTCCCACCCCCTTCCGGAGTACGAGTCTCGTACAATAAAAATCCGTCCGAAACTACGACTTTAGAATAGTCGCTTCTTCCGCGCTACTGTGTATTTATGCCCGACACTAAAAGAAACGAAAAAGAAAGGTGCGTCGCGAATAGATGTGCAGTAAAATTTAGTGATAAACGAAAGAAAAAAAAGAAAGGAAATAAAAAATAATAAAAAGCCGCCTCTCGTGGCTCTGCTCGTGGCGGAAGCAACGGCGTGAAAAAAAAAAAAAAAAAAAAAAGCCTCAAGGTACACAGAGCACGAGACACGCCAAAGGCTTATTCGTGCGGTACACAAGGCTCGCGTTTGCCGTACACACGAAAAAAAAAGAAAAGAAAAGGAAAAAAATTGAGACGAGCCTCCCGGAAAAGCGCGACCGACTATATTCAGAGGGTACATAACCCCCGCCCGCCCAAAAAAAAGAAAAGACGTGGCAGGCGCGAGAAGGCATTTCTCCTCTTGAATGAACGAAAAAAAGAGCCTCGGAGAGGCGTTTCAATCTTTTTGCATCATCACTGATGAGATTTTCGAGACTCCAATATAGCGGCACGTGAAACAAAGTAAAATTGACCGTCGAATTGCAACGAACGAACAATGCGAAAATTAAAATTTGCACTGTCATTTCAGAACTTTATCATTTTACAATTAATCATAATACTGTACACAGTAAAAAAAAAATGATATCGTAAAATCGGAATACGAAGTTTCGTAAGAATAATTTTGTTAAATAAGTAAAAAAAAAAAAAAAAAAAAAAAACTCGTTTGCTAAAGTTTGAATATACAAAGCTGTCCTTTCATTTTTCCGCGTCGGTAACAATTTTAGTTTGTACTTTTTGTTGTTGTTGTTGTTGTTGTTGTTGTAAAGCCAGAAACTGGCTTGTGGGATCGAAAAATTAACAAACAAAAAATTGTCGACGTTCGTCGACGATAAATAGTTGTAAAAAAGTACAAATATTCTTTAACGTGTGGGGAAAGTAAGTTCGGAAGAAAAAAAAAATGAAAGGATAGTTAGGTTCAGAGTTTAGCGGACTTTCGCCGAACCCTCCGGCCAGTTTAGCGTATTACTGGCATCGAGTCCCGTTCGCACTGCGAAGACGAGACACAAACTTCGAACCACCCTCAGTTTCTTCGTCCTCCCCGTCCAGACAATTTGCGTTAAAAGTTTCGATCACTTTCACTCACCCCGTCACGAGAGCGAGCGATTCGCTTTATCTTATCGCCCGCCTATTTAAAACGCCGGGGCGACCTGATCGAGGGAAACAATAACAGATAGCCGGGGAGAAAAACTGCACGGGGAAAAGTTGTACGTCGGATCGGTAGACGAGATGAAATAAAAAAAAAAAAAGCACTTCCACACTTAGTGTTTTTTTTTTTTTTTTTTTTTTTCACTCTCCGCCCTCTCTCGTCGCTATCGAGAAATTTTATAGCAAGAAATACGAGTAGACGGTTTACAAGCCGTAGGTCTTCATCCCTCGCATTGTAGTAGCCGTTCGGACACGTGTCGTATCGATCACTCCGTCTTTCTCCCTTTCTGCATGTCTGCCCGAGGCTCCGAGTGCCCCGAGAGTCAAATGCCCCGGGTAGTTCGACGGCGATGGTAGAACGGAAAATGAGGCCTGAAAAAAAGCCCGATTATAAACCCGATGGAAAAGACGGCGAACGGAGAGCGACTGACGGAAAATAAAGGACACTATGAAATAATGGGCATCGGACAGTCGGGCAAGATTGCACATTTTCTTTTGATAAGAAAAATTTGCAATCGTCAAATTTTTGGATTCTTATTATTTTTTTTAATATGTAGCCTATCGAAACAATAATGAAGTAACAGGAGAGACCACGGTAGGAAACTGATCGACGGAAAATAAAGGACACTATAAAATAATGGACATCGGACAGTCGGGCAAGATTGCACATTTTCTTTTGATAAGAAAAATTTGCAATCGTCAAATTTTTCGATTCTTATTATTTTTTTTTTGTGGCCTATCGAAACAATAATGAAGTTACAGAAAAGACCACGGTAGGAAACTGATCGACGGAAAATAAAGGACACTATAAAATAATGGACACTGGACAGTCGGGCAAGATTGCACATTTTCTTTTGATAAGAAAAATTTGCAATCGTCAAATTTTTGGATTCTTATTATTTTTTTTTGTTTATATGTGGCCTATCGAAACAATAATGAAGTAACAGAAAAGACCACGGTAGGAAACTGATCGACGAAAAATAAAGGACACTATAAAATAATGGACACCGGACAGTCGGGCAAGATTGCACATTTTCTTTTGATAAGAAAAATTTGCAATCGTCAAATTTTTCGATTCTTATTATTTTTTTTAATATGTAGCCTATCGAAACAATAATGAAGTAACAGGAAAGACCACGGTAGGAAACTGATCGACGGAAAATAAAGGACACTATAAAATAATGGACATCGGACAGTCGGGCAAGATTGCACATTTTCTTTTGATAAGAAAAATTTGCAATCGTCAAATTTTTCGATTCTTATTATTATTTTTTTTTTTTATATGTGGCCTATCGAAACAATAATGAAGTTACAGGAGAGGCCACGGTAGGAAACTGATCGACGAAAAATAAAGGACACTATAAAATAATGGACACCGGACAGTCGGGCAAGATTGCACATTTTCTTTTGATAAGAAAAATTTGCAATCGTCAAATTTTTCGATTCTTATTATTATTTATTTATTTATTTTTTTTTATATGTGGCCTATCGAAACAATAATGAAGTAACAGAAAAGTCCATGGAAGGAAACTGATCGACGAAAAATAAAGGACAGAAAAAAATAATGGACACCGGGGATGATTGTAAATTTTTTAAAAAGTGCATTTATAATTAAACATTTATTTTATTGCTTCTTATTTTTTTTTATTGATAGTCTATCGAAACAATAATGAAGTAACAGAAAAGACCACGGAAGGAAACTGATCGACGAACAATAAAGGACACGAAAAATAATGGACACCGGGGATGAATGTAAATTTTTTAAAAAGTGCATTTATAATTAAACATTTATTTTATTGCTTCTTAATTTTTTTTATAAGGTAGCCTATCGAAACAATAATAAAGTAACAGAAAAGACCACGGAAGGAAACTGATCGACGAAAAATAAAGGACAGAAAAAAATAACGGACACCGGGGATGATTGTAAATGTTTTAAAAAGTGCATTTCAAATTAAACATTTTTATTATTGCTTCTTATTTTTTTTTTTTTTTATGCGTAGCCTATCGAAACAATAATAAAGTAACAGAAAAGACCACGAAAGGAACCTGATCGACGAAAAATAATGGACACCGGGGATGAATGTAAATTTTTTAAAAAGTGCATTTCTAATAAAAAAAATTTTTAAATTGATTCCTAATTTTCTTCTTACACGAAGTTTACCGAAGAAGTGGTCGGATGACCGGTCGAGAATAGATCAGACTGGTATTTTGACTATAAATTAAACGGGACTACGAATTCGACGGAAATATGGCGACGGAACAGTTGCCACGATAGCTTATGGGAATAATTTAATCTATTAACATTCGATGATAATCAAAGTGACTTGAGTGTGTTCTGAACGTCAACGTAGGGTGGCGTCGATCCACCCGAGCGATAAGGATGCACCATTCGTTTCCGAAAGATCAACTTTCGAAAAAAAAAACGTACTAAAAGGCTTTCGTGCAGACGTTCTTCAATCACTGGAGTGAAAATCCCTTGACTTCAAGCGGTCTTGAGGCCACTTTTGCTGATTCATTTTTTTTTTTTTTTTTTTTTTTTTTTTCAAGTATTCGTAACCTGCGACTTCACCTTCACATAAAAAAAAAAAAAAAGACACTGGACATTCAAGCCATTTTCTCAAAAAAGCGTCGCTCATCGTGCCTTCGTTTCACCGGATTTTTTTTTCTCCAGCCCCTCTTTGGTCGGTTTTTCTAATGATAAAGAAAATGCTTCGAGCAGCTTAAGCTTGCTCGGTCGCAAGCTCCACCCTCGGTCCATTCTCCACTCCATCGTGATAGGATCAGAAAACTTTCTCTTCGTACTAGAACTACCCGTCTGATGGAATAAATTCATCTCGCCGAACCATGACTATTTATACAGTGATGAAAAAAAAAAAAAAAAAAAGAAAGAAAAAAATAGAAGAGGTCGCCAAAGGCCAGACACGGAGCGGGGGAGGGAGGGAGGGGGGGGGGGTGGGTGAGGGAACGTCGGACAGACAATCGAAGAGTTTCAGGGGAGGAGACAGATCGATATGAGGTTGGCGAGGGTTGAAAAAGCAAGTGAAAAAAAAAAAAAAAAAAAAAAAAAACCTTGTCGATAGAAAGGAAAAGGAAGGGTGTCTGTCGTTTCGTCCGTGTCTGCCACTTATTTCCTTGCAAGCTGCATAATTAAAATCATTCTTTTTTTTTTTTTTTTTTTTCAACTGTTCCTCTCCCGACTATACCGAGAGTGTCTACGTGTCAATTAAGTGACACAATTAACGACGCCCGCGCCAGCGCTTCTCGTTTTCCGCTCACTGTTTCCCCTTCGACGCCTGGAACGATCCCTCTCATCATTCCAAACCCTCACCATTCCGCGCACACCGTAACGCGGCTTGCAATGCTCGTCCGAACACACAGATCGGGGAGGACGGGCACTGGCTACGAGGGTGAACGAACCGCGTCTGAAACCCGTATGCATCATCCTCCACCGCGTGCCCCCCCCCCCCCCCCCCTTCACCCCTCCCTTTCCGTTATACCATTTCACCGCGAAAAACAAAAAAAAAGATGAACCATTCACCTTCCCAGTCGTCATTCTCAGGTATTCATTTTAAATCCTATAGCGGCAAGTTATTATACCGTCGCTTAAAAAAAGAAAGAGACAAGTCTGATCGGTATATAATGTCGCTATACTATGCAACCGATATCCGTCCAACAGTATTTTGTAACGAATGAGCCCGTCCATAACAACCCCTCTATCCCTGATATTGACGACCTCAATGTCGAGGAAATAGCTAACTTATATGACGTATCGAACGGTCATAAGATGACGCTAAATAACGCTACGGTCACTCTCGGCTATGCATGTAACCACATATCGCTAAGTTGCTTTACGCTCGCTAAAAACAGATTTTACGCTTGAAAATTATTATAATGACGATATATTTTGTAACCGAGAAGAGTTTAACAGAGGTTGAAAATTGGATGGCTAATTTTTTTGTGACGAATGAACCTATCCTTGATATTGACGAACACAATATCGAGGCAATAGCTAACTTACGAGGTATCGAACAGTCATAAGATGACGTTAAATAACTTTACAGTCATTCTCGGCTATGCATGTAGCAACATATCGACAAGTTGTTTTACGCTCGCTGAAGAAACGAGATTTTACAATTTGAACCTTATTACAATGACGATATATTTTGCAATCGAGAAGAGTTTAACAGAGGTTGAACATAGGATGGCTAATTTTTTTGTGACGAATGACCCTATCCTTGATATTGACGAACACAATATCGAGGAAATAGCTAACTTACGAGGTATCGAACGGTCATAAGATGACGTTAAATAACTTTACAGTCATTCTCGGCTATGCATGTAGCCACATATCGACAAGTTGTTTTACGATCGCTGAAGAAACGAGATTTTACAATTTGAACCTTATTACAATGACGATATATTTTGCAACCGAGAAGAGTTTAACAGAGGTTGAACATTGGATGGCTAATATTTTCTGACGAATGACCCTATCCTTGATATTGACGAACACAATATCGAGGAAATAGTTAACTTACGGTCATAAGATGACGTTAAATAACTTTACAGTCATTCTCGGCTATGCATGTAGCAACATATCGACAAGTTGTTTTACGCTCGCTGAAGAAACGAGATTTTACAATTTGAACCTTATTATAATGACGATATATTCTGCAACCGAGAAGAGTTTAACAGAGGTTGAAAATTGGATGGCTAATTTTTTTGTGACGAATGACCCTATCCTTAATATGACGAACACAATATCGAGGCAATAGTTAACTTACGGTCATAAGATGACGTTAAATAACTTTACAGTCATTCTCGGCTATGCATGTAGCAACATATCGACAAGTTGTTTTACGCTCGCTGAAGAAACGAGATTTTACAATTTGAACCTTATTACAATGACGATATATTTTGCAACCGAGAAGAGTTTAACAGAGGTTGAACATTGGATGGCTAATATTTTCTGACGAATGACCCTATCCTTGATATTGACGAACACAATATCGAGGAAATAGTTAACTTACGGTCATAAGATGACGTTAAATAACTTTACAGTCATTCTCGGCTATGCATGTAGCAACATATCGACAAGTTGTTTTACGCTCGCTGAAGAAACGAGATTTTACAATTTGAACCTTATTATAATGACGATATATTCTGCAACCGAGAAGAGTTTAACAGAGGTTGAAAATTGGATGGCTAATTTTTTTGTGACGAATGACCCTATCCTTGATATTGACGAACACAATATCGAGGCAATAGTTAACTTACGGTCATAAGATGACGTTAAATAACTTTACAGTCATTCTCGGCTATGCATGTAGCAACATATCGACAAGTTGTTTTACGCTCGCTGAAGAAACGAGATTTTACAATTTGAACCTTATTACAATGACGATATATTTTGCAACCGAGAAGAGTTTAACAGAGGTTGAACATTGGATGGCTAATATTTTCTGACGAATGACCCTATCCTTGATATTGACGAACACAATATCGAGGAAATAGTTAACTTACGGTCATAAGATGACGTTAAATAACTTTACAGTCATTCTCGGCTATGCATGTAGCAACATATCGACAAGTTGTTTTACGCTCGCTGAAGAAACGAGATTTTACAATTTGAACCTTATTATAATGACGATATATTCTGCAACCGAGAAGAGTTTAACAGAGGTTGAAAATTGGATGGCTAATTTTTTTGTGACGAATGACCCTATCCTTGATATTGACGAACACAATATCGAGGCAATAGTTAACTTACGGTCATAAGATGACGTTAAATAACTTTACAGTCATTCTCGGCTATGCATGTAGCAACATATCGACAAGTTGTTTTACGCTCGCTGAAGAAACGAGATTTTACAATTTGAACCTTATTACAATGACGATATATTTTGCAACCGAGAAGAGTTTAACAGAGGTTGAACATTGGATGGCTAATATTTTCTGACGAATGACCCTATCCTTGATATTGACGAACACAATATCGAGGAAATAGTTAACTTACGGTCATAAGATGACGTTAAATAACTTTAGTCATTCTCGGCTATGCATGTAGCAACATGTCGACAAGTTGTTTTACGCTCGCTGAAGAAACGAGATTTTACGATTTGAACCTTATTATAATGACGATATATTTTGCAACCGAGAAGAGTTTAACAGTGGTTGAACATTGGATGGCTAATTTTTTGTGACGGATGACCCTATGAATAACAACCCTTATCCTTGATATTGACGAACACAATGTTGAAGAAATCGTTAACTTATGAGGTACCGAACGGTCATAAAAGTGTTGACGTTAAAGAACGTTAAAATCATTCTCGGGTCATTTTACGATTGACACTTATAATCTTAATATTATATTATAATATCCAATGACGATATATACTGCAATCGACAAGAGTCTAACAGGAGTTGAAAATTACATGGCCTATATTTTGTAACGAACAACCCTATCCTTGATATTGAAGAACACAATGTCGAGGACACAGTAAACTTCCGAGGTATCGAACGGTCATAAGACATTGACAGTAAAATAACGTTAAAATCATTCTCAGCTATTCACGCGTAAGCGCATACCGCTATGTTGTTTTACGCTCGCTAAAAAAAAAAAGAAAAAGAGATTTTACGATTGAAATTTACGTAATGACGATATATTCTGCAACCGACAGGAGTCTAGCAGGAGATGAAAATTAGATGGCCAATATTTTGTGACGCATAACCCTACACCGTTAAAAAATAATTTTCGTAAAATCTAAATGCAAAATTTCGTAAAAATAATTTTCTTAAACAAGTGACAAACTTGTTTGTCACTTATCTGAATATACGAACCAGTCCCTTTATTTTCTGTATCATTGATAAAACTAAAAAAAATTCACAAACAAAACATTGTGGACGTTTGTGGACGATAATTTTTCGTAAAAAGTACACATTTTTTTTTTTTTTTTTTTTTTTTACTCTGTTTCACTTGATATTGACGAACACAATGTCGAGGACACAGTAAACTTCCGAGGTATCGAACGGTCATAAGACATTGACGGTAAAATAACGTTAAAATCATTCTCAGCTATTCACGCGTAAGCGCATACCGCTAGGTTGTTTTACGCTCGCTAAAAAAAAAAAAAAAAAAAAAAAAAAAAAAATTACGATTGAAATTGCGTATATTCGACGTTTGACGCTATGCAATGACGATATATTCTGCAACCGACAAGAGTCTAACGAGGCGTTGAAAGTTACACGGCCGATATTTTGTGACTAATGACCCAACCCTCGAAAACTCCAATCCTCGACATTGACGAACACAACATCGAGGACACAGTTACACCGTAAAAAAAAAAAAATTCTTTGAATATTACTGCACAGTATCGGAAGCTTTTTTTTTTTACATAAACTGCTTCTGAAATTTCAAATACATATGCGTTGGAATTTTACAGTAAAATTATTAAATTCGACGGAATTTTTTGTAAATTTCAGGCGAAAGATTTGTGATCTTAATATCTCGTGATGTAATTTTACAGTAAAAGTACATTGATGTTCAATTAATGTAACTGATGTAAGGAAATTTCAATTTTCCGTAAATTAAATTTACATTTTTTTTTTTTTTTTTTTTTTTTTACAGCGTAGCTAACGAGCCACCGAACTAGCGAGCCAAGATGTTAACGTTAAAATAACGGAGGAGCGAGTTAGCGCGAGGGATTGATCGGTGCGAAAATTGATCTCGTAAATTCGTCGTCCCGATGGGTCCTCCGGGGCAGGAGACTGAGCAAGATGAAAATGCAGCGAGCTCCGTCCGCGTACGGTTTGGAGAAGTTTATTGGGGGAGGGCTTGGACCGACCGGGTGAATGCCGCAGCAGCATCGGTAACGCAGCGAGGATAGAATATCTGTACAAACATATAGCGGTGCATAAGTGGAGAACGC